>JBAGKK010034823.1:0-10804 GCA_037177015.1 Euceroptres primus
ACCAGCAGGCTAATTAGTATCAAAACATTGGACATTTTCCATTCAATTGTTAATACAGTGCTCTCACGGTTGTTTGGCACCACAATGCATATTCGAATTTGTTTAGTGCCTATGGTCGATTCGAAAGGAGATTTCTTGTAGATGGTGCTTTTACCTTTCTGAACAGCAACAAAGTCAAGTTGTTTGTGTGCCACTTTATAATAAAAACCAGTACTGTTTCCCGTTTCACAGTTGGGATGACCCCAAAGTGTTTCGTTTGATGTTACCCAAGATATCTTGAATTTCAGAGCCTTCGATAATGCCTCTGTTATCAACACGTCTGAACCAGATGCATTTACAACCAGTCCATTTGAGTCTCGATCAAAATGCGCTGCAGGTCGTTGCGAAATCAATCCGACCTTCATTTCGTGACCAACTAAGTTGTCAGCTTTCTGTGGAAACCATTTGTCATTTGATTTGTAGTTTTCTTTTGTGTAAATCTTGGTAAATGGATTGTACCAGTGAATCGTTAGCATTTGTTGTTGACGGAATGGAAAGAGGCTTTTTCGTTTTGATTCTTGCATAATCTCTAGAACAGTAACATCCAAAAATCTTCTGGACCACATGTACCGAAGTATTTCCTCATAAGTAGCATTTCCCTTTTGTTGAAAGACAATCAGAAGACACTTAGGTCGAATTCGCGCTTCTGATATTTTTGCTAGAAATCTGATAACATCTTTCAATTTCGAAAGATCCTGACTCTCGTTAGATGTGTAAATTACAACTACTAACGTTGTTGATTGGATATCACCGAATTCTGATTCCCAGCTGAGAGATTTTGCTTTTTCGTCTGTTGCTTCTTGGAAACTTATCATCCGCGTTGGTGCGCTTCTTGAGATTTTTTGCAGGATGTTGTCGACTTCCGGATATACACTAGCCTCATTTCTGTCAGTAAGTGCAAGGATCTGATGTGCCTCGGTCATGATGTACCTGGTTAAACGGTGCCACCGATTCAAATCTTTTTTACTTGCACTTTGAAAAATCGTACTGAAGATACAAAGAAAGAAAAACCACAAATAATTCATGTTGATAAACATTTTGAATTTAGATAATCAGAAAATATTTTATATTTATTCAAACTTTGTTCTGGAAGCGAAACTGATTCTAATGGGCCTCGTATTTATGAAACAATAAGGCAAATCAGCATGGAAAAAATTTGTACCTGAAAAAATACTGAACTTTATTCAGAACTATTGGATACCAGGACAATTTTTGTAAATATAGATACCTGAAGTTTAGTAGATAAATACTTTACGTTTTCCAGAACTTGAGTAAATGTACAACAAATTCATTGAAGCAAAAGAACTTTCTGTGGTTTCTTTTAAGCATACTAGGTAACACAATTACCAAACAACGTCATGCTGAAAATTCGCAATATCCAGGAACCGAACTCGCGACGACAACTCAAGGCCCTTAGCTTTTGACAAGTCCAGAGCTCGAAGTATCGCAACCAACGTGGCGTATAAATATTTTTATTTCGTGAAGGATTGGGTAAGTGTCCCAATTACTGTTTCAATTTCTTTTCATAATTAGAATAAACTAAATATAAATAAGTTTCTTGGCTCTAGAAAATTTTTACAATTAAATAAGAATTAACTCGACCTTAGAGCAAAAGTTATACACAGCTAACTAGGAAAAGAAATTCGTGCAATACGTATACCCGCAGTAATTGGGACACTTACTCTATATGAAATAATAATTCATCTATCTCCGCAGCTAACGACACACACAATGCTTTTCCTTAACAGTTCAGCAAAACGTAAAGATCTAATTGCAAATGTTTCTGAAAAATGCATGAATTCTCCATGAAAAGCTTTTTTTTGTTTATTGAAAAGTTAATTTTTTTAAATGAAAAATGTTGTTAATTTTACTGAAATTTTTTCTCCGATACTGATGTTTAAAAATTACTGAAAGTACAGGAATTTATTCGGAAAATGAATTTTTTCTTGAAAAGTTATATAAAATCTACAGACCTTTTTTTGGTATCCAAAATCCATGAACTATTTCAGTATAGGACAATTTTTTTCCGTGTGTGTAAATTATATAGACACTATTCAAATCGAAAATGTTCTACGATGATGTCGGAATTTTCAAATCATAAAATTTCATTGATATAATTTCCATCTTAAATTGAAATTCAAACTTTACGTAAACGACTAAACTGCTGCTGATAGATTCTGAATCTATATAAACTTATTTAAAACTTTTTGTATTTAATTTGTTATTACATTTTGTGTTTTAATTTGTTATCCATGCACTTTGAAAACTTATTTTACACACTGAAGTCTAAAAATTTGGATTTAAATATTCTTCAAAATTCAAACAGTTTTGTCGTATTTAAATATTAACTCAAACATTTTTGACCTAGAAAGGTTGATGTTGCAGTCTTAGCTTTTCGCTCGTACTCGAGACAAGTGATGGAAAAGTACTGAAAGTCTTTCTTTGCTAGAAGTTTTTTTATTTAATATATTGATTATTTATGTATATGTGTCACTGGAATAATTACGAGAAAAGTAAAGATGGTATCACATTAAGTTTGTATAATTTCTGCACTCTATTCCTAGGTATATAAGTAGTAGTAAAAAGCAATTTTTTTAAAAAGTAGGTCGAGTAAGCAGAACTCTGTCCAGAAAAAAATCCTATATGGGAAATAGGGTGAGCTGAAAAACTTTTACTTCAGATTTTCAAAAATAAACGGGACATAAAAATTTGTGTATACTACTAGTAGCTTATCCTAAAAATTGGAAACCGATAATAAAATGATCCAGGTATCGTAAACGTATTGTAGATCCAAACAGCGAAGAACGTCAAATTCTTTTATGCCTAATGTATTTAAAACTTTTCATGATTTTTATCTACAAAAATTCGTAGTGTATATTATTGCCAACACATTTTGAGTCATGAAGATAACGAATTTAATTCAAATAATTGCATAATTTCACTAAAACTGACCTTAAATGCCTAAGATTTACCATTTTTGTCTTTTTGAAGGGTCCTAAAATGCACAAAAATCATTTTAAAAATCTAATAAAATTACAGGTTTGTCCGATAAATATAGGCTTTAAAATGAGACCAGAGAACTATAGAAATCTTTATTTCTTACTGAGTTAGAACCGAAAATATGTTCACATGTTTTCTCAGAAATATTAAAAATGAGAGATTTAATAGTTTCTTCTTTCTTTTTTTTTCTGACCAACTTCCTGTGATGAAAGTTTAAATTATTTATTAGTGGGAATATATTGTAAAGAAAAAATGGTGAAAACAGTACAAAATAATACAAAACACTATTTTGTACTATTCTGTATTTTTTTAATTACAATATGTTTCTAATAACATAGAGAACAAACTTTTGTGACAGAAAGCTGTGAAAAAAGAAAAAAAAAGAGACAAAAAAACCATTAGACCTCTCAGTTTTGCCTTTTCTAAATAAGCAGGTGTGCATATTTCTTGTCATAACTAAATGAAAAATTAAGCTTTTTTTACTTTTCTGGTCTAAGTTTAAGGCCTACATTTTAGCGAAAAAAGTGTGATTTTATTAGATCTATAAAATAATTTTTCTGGATTTTAAGTCACTTCAAATAGACAAAACCCGTAAATCTTAGACATTTTTGGACAGTTTTAATGAATGTATGCAGTTCTTTGAAAAAAATTCTTTATCTTTATCATTCCGAATATGTTGGCAATAATATAAACGACCAATTCCCGCCGATAAAAATAATCAAAAGTTTTAAATACATCAGGCGTGAAAGAAATCTGACGTTCTTTGCTGTTTAAAACTGCAATACAATTGTGATGGCTGGATTATTTTTTTTTTGTTTTATCGAATTCAAATTCTCAGGATAAACTACTAGTAGAATACACAATCTTTTAGGCCTCGTTTACTTTTGAAATTCAAAAAAAAAAATCGGCCCAAGCTAATGGGAAAGAATTCTAATTATTCTATTTAAATTATATATTCCAGAGCAGATATTAATTAGGGCCAAGAGAAAAACATTATTGTTATCAATCTTTTTTTGGACAATATGGAAAAATTGTGGTGTCCTACAAAGATAATTCGTGATTTTATGCAAATTTTTCGTACATCAAAGGCTGCAAACTTTAAAAACTAAATAAATATTTTTCTTTGAGCGTAAAATTTAAAAAAAAACTTCTGCATCAACAGTTTTCGGTAACAGATAATAAACATGTAAGGTAGATGACCCATTAATCGTACCGGTCCCAGTAATCGTGCAATTGGCATATAACCTAAAGAAATAATTATAAAAGATCTCTAAAAAAGTATTTAGTAACAAAAATAACCAGCTTTATCATTATTTATAATAAAAATCAATAAAAATCAAGTATAATTGCTTAAAAAATAATATTTACGGCGAAACGATTACTGGGACTAAGGTCACGATTACTGGGTCATTTACCTTAATTAGAAAGAAAAATTTTATCAATTTAGAATTTTGTCAAGTAACAGCAAAAGCGCATTTATACGTATTTTACATGAAATAAATACACATTGCTTTTCTTGCATAATCTGCGTGAGTTTTTCATTGGATAAAAATATTTTTTTGCAGCAAATAAATACTTATGAACTACCAATCAATAGAGCCATTTCTTTACTCTAAATCTGAAACAATGAAAAATGACTGAAAATAGTTCAAATTGACTGTTAATAAATCAGTAAGAGTGAACAAACAATAATTTTAACCACAAAAACACTTGAGAACCTATGTGAGCACTTGAATGATTTTGAGTACCTAAAAATTTCAAGTTTGCAATATCCACTTAATACTCGAAAATCTCGAGTTTCTTGCACCCAACTCGACCTTACATGAAAAAAATAATGTCAGTTCGAGACGAGAATTAGAGCTTTTTGTTCACCCCCAGCAGTAATCTATAATTCCCTGTTTGAATTTCTATGCAAATGAGTGTATCGCTTCTTCAAGCGGGCGACAAGCAATTCGCAAAAAAAATCACGATGGAAAGAGAATACCCGAAAATAAGAAGAATGATCAACTGCCTGCGAAGTAGAATTGCTTCTGCTTCTCTAGAATAGCAAGAGTCATCTTCATTTCGTTTGATTTTCGACTGCAATGGATTCCCTGTCCATTTTTCCGTGAATCCAGATTGGCTGAATCTCGAAATTATTTCGTCGAAGCGTCGCAGAAACGGACTTGCAGGTTCCATAATCAAAGTACTGACAGAGCCCACCAAATACTCAGGTACTATTTTCATAATAGATTAACCGCATTCTTACCCAGCTTCCTCAATTTTCAGTCGTGCTATTTCATCGCGTACTATACAACTGATATTTCTGTAACTAATCAGACGATTCAGACATTCCTCGTACGAAATGTTTAATTGAGTTACTTTGTTCATCAAAATGCGCGCATTTCCGTCGGTATATTCGTCAAAGGTATTGAAGATACTGCTATCTATTATTGTTTCAATATCAAGCCTAAGAACATCTTCCAAAGTTTTGTAACCAGATTCTGTTTGCTTCTGCAAACCTATGCTCGTAAATGCCATATAGATAAACGACGAGTACAGCAGACATGCTACCAACATAGAACCAAACACGATTCTTTCTATCACTTTTTTTGGTTCGTGTGGTGTTGTTAGACCCAGGACAATCAGCAGCATGTCTAAGAGACTCCAGTTGAGATGATTAAACTTCAGAATTCGAGAAGCTATCCAAGGTATAACCAGCAGGCTAATTAGTATCAACACATTAGACATTTTCCATTCAATTGTTAATACAGTGCTCACACGGGTGTTTGGTACCACAACGCATATTCGAATTTGTTTAGTGCCTATGGTCGATTCGAAAGGAGATTTCTTGCAGATGGTGCTCTTACCTTTCTGAACAGCAACAAAGTCAAGTTGTTTGTGTGCCACGTTATAATAAAAACCAGTACTGTTTCCCGTTTCACAGTTGGGATAACCCCAAAATTTTTCGTTTGATGTTACCCAAGAAATCTTGAAATTCATAGCTTTCGATAATGTCTCTGTTATCAACACGTCTGAACCAGATGCATTTGCAACAAGTCCATTTGAGTCCCGATCAAAATAAGCTGCAGGTCGTTGCGAAAACAATTCTACCTTCATTTCGTGACCATGTAAGTTGTCAGTTTTCTGTGGAAACAATTTGTCCTTTGATTTGTAGTTTCCTTTTGTGTAAATCTTGGTGAATGGATTGTACCAGTGAATCGTTAGGATTTGCTGTTGACGGAATGGAAAGCGGCTTTTTTGTTTCGATTCTTGCATAATCTCTAGAACAGTAACATCCAAAAATCTGCTGGACCACATGTACTGAAGTATTTCCTCATAAGTAGCATTTCTCTTTTGTTGAAAGACAATTAGCAGACATTTGGGTCGAATTCGCGCTTCTGATATCTTTGTTAGAAATCTGATAACATCTTTCAATTTCGAAAGATCCTGACTCTCGTTAGATGTGTAAATTACAACTACTAACGTTGTTGATTGGATATCACCGAATTCTGATTCCCAGCTGAGAGATTCTGCGTTTTTGTCTGTTGCTTCTTGGAAACTTATCTTCCGCGTTGGTGCGCTTCTTGAGATTTTTTGCAGGATTTTGTCGACTTCCGGATATACACAAGCCTCATTTCTGTCAGTAAGTGTAAGGATCTGATGTGCCTCGGTCATGATGTACTTGGTTAAACGGTGCCACCGATTCGAATCTTTCTTACTTGCACTTTGAAAAATCGTACTGAAGATACAAAGAAAGAAAAACCACAAATAATTCATGTTAATAAACATTCTGAATTTAGCTAATCAGAAAATATTTTATATTTATTCAAATATATTTGAATAAATATTTACTCTGGACTTTATTCTGGAAGCGAAACTGATTCTGATGTGCTTTGTATTTATGAAATAATAAGGTAAATCTGTCCGAAATAATTTGTACCTGAAAAAAATATTGAATTTTGCTCAGAACTCTTGGATACCAGGGCAAGTTTTGTAAATTTTAGGAACTTTATTGTCAGATATATTATTAGATAGATACCTGAAGTTTAGTAGTTAAATACTTGACGTTTTCCTTATCTTTACCGGAAAATTTAAAACAAATTCATTGAAGAAAATAAACTTTTTGTGGTTTTCGGCATGCATAATACGAGGCAACACAGTTATACCATACAACTGCTGAAAATTCGCAACATCGAGGAACCAATCTCACGACAAACCCAAGGCCTTTAGCTTTTGACAAGTCCAGCGCTCGAAGCATCGCTGCCAACGTGGCTTATAAAATATTTTCATTTCGTGAAGGATAGGGTATGTGTCCCAATTACTGTCCCAGTTTTTTTCATAATTAGAATAAACTAAATGTAAATGAGTTTTTTAACCCCATAAAATTCATACAATTAAATAAGAATTGGCTCTACCCTCTAGTAAAAGTTAAATACGTAGGTTATTCTGATTGGGAAAAGAAATCGCAGCAACTCGTACACCCGCAGTAATTGGGACATATACCTTATATAAAATAATCATTCAGCTATATCGGCGGCTAACGTCACACACATTGATTTTCCTTAACAGTTCAGCAAAACGTAAAGATCTAACTGCAAGTGTTTCTGAAAAATGTACGAAATCTCCAAGAAAAGTTTTGTTTTGTTAATTGAAAAGTTGTTTTTTTTATGAAAAGTTTTGTTTTACTGAAATTTTTTCTCTGATACTGATTTTTTAAGAATAACTGAAAGTACAGGAATTTATTCAGAAATTTATGAATTTTTTCTTGAAAATCAATAGAAGATCTACAGACCTTTTTTTGGTATCCAACATCCATGAACTATTTCAGTAAATTTGCAGGAACGATTTTTTTCGGTATGTGTAAATTATATAGACACTATTCAAATTAAAAATGTTCTACAAAAATGATGTCGGAGTTTTAAAATAATAAAATTTCATTTATATAATTTCCTTTTAAAATTGAAATTCAAACTCTAGATTATCGACTAAACTGCTGTTGATCGATTCTGAATGTCTATAAACGTATTTCAAACTTTTTATATTTAATTTTGTATTTAATCTGTTATTACATTTTGTGTTTTAATTGGTTATCCATGCACCTTGAAAACTGATTTTACACACAGAAGTCTGAAAATTTGCATTTAAATACACTTCAGAATTTAATGTTTTGTGGTACTTAAATATTTGGCCAAACATTTTTGACCTAGAAAAATTAATGTTGTAGTCTTAGCGTTTCTTTGGTACTCGCGACAAGTGATGGAAAAGAACTGTAAGTCTTTCTTTGCTAGAGGTTTTTTTTATTTAATGTATTGATGATTTCTGTGTATGTGTCACTGGAAAAATTACGTAAAAAGCATAGACGGTATCACATCCACTTTATATAATTTCTGCACTCTATTCCTGACTGTATAAAAAGCAGTAGAAAGCAATTTCTTTATAAAGTAGGTCGAATAAGCAGAACTTTGTTCAGAGAACAATTCTCAAATCTTACATGGAAACAGGGTGGGCCGAAAAAATTTTACTTTTGATTTTTAAAAATAAGCAGGACCTAAAAGTTTGTGTATTTATAACATTTGATGTTTATTATCTACGGGAATTTTTAGTGTATAATATTGCCAACATATTCTAAGTGATTAAATTAAAATTTACCATTTTTGTCTTTTTGAATGGTCCTAAAATGCAGAAAAATCATTTTAAAAATCTAATAAAAGCATACGTTTATCCGAAAAATATAGCCTGTAAAATTAAACTAAAAACTACAAAAATCTTCGTTTTTCACTGAGTTAGAACCGAAAATACGTACACATGTTTTTTCAGAAAAATTAGAAATGAGAGATTTAATGGTGAAAACAGTACAAAATAATACAAAACACTATTTTGTACTATTCTGTATTTTTTTAATTAGAATATTTTTCTAATAACACAAAGAACAAACTTTTGTGACAGAAAGCTGTGAAAAAAGAAAAAAAAGAGACAAAAAAGAAAAAGAAACTATTAGACCTCTCAGTTTTGACTTTTATAAATAAGCATGTGTGCATATTTCAGCTCATAACAAAGTGTAAAATTAAGCTTTTTTTACTTTTCTGGTCTCAGTTTGAAGCCTACATTTTGACAAAAAAGTGTGATTTTACTAGATCTTTAAAATAATTTTTCTGAATTTTAGGTCATTTCAAATAGACAAAAACCGTAAATTTTAGACATTTTTTTACAGTTTTATTGGAAGTGTGCAGTTCTTTAAATTAAATTCTTTATCTTTATGACACAGAATGTGTTGGCAATAACATAAACTACCAATTCCCGCCGATGAAAATAATCAAAAGATATAAATACGTCAGGCATAGAACAAAATTTGACGTTCTTCGCTGTTTCAAACTGCAATTCGATTGTGATAACTGGATTATTTTCTTATTGGATTAAAATTCTCAGAATAAAATACTAGTAGCATAAAAATACTTTTAGGCCCCGTTTACTTTTGAAATTAAAAAAAAATTTTGGCCTACCCTAATGGAAAAGGATTCCAATTATTCTATTTAAATTATATATTCCAGAGCAGATATTAATTAGGCTCGAGTGAAGAAACAGTATATTGTATTACGAGACAGCAATAGCCCCTTTGACATCCGCCTCGTCCGATGTTTTTAGTACGAGGCTGTCAAAGGGTTGCTGTTGAGTGACACACGATATTTTATGCAAAATCGAACGATTTCCGCGTCTTTCCGTCGGTATTTCGGTAGTAAAATGGTATCTTTGATTGCGAAACGCCAATACCATTTCCGTCGGTATTTCGGTAGTATAATGGTATCTTTGGCGTCCCGCAGTCAAAGATACCATTATACTACCGAAATACCGACGGAAAAACGCGGAAATCGTTAGAATTTGCAACAACTTATTTTTATAAATCAGTTTTTGGACAATATGGAAGCATTTTGGCATCCTACAAAGATAATTCGTGATTTTATGCAAATTTCTCGTACATTAAAAGCTGCATACTTTAAAAACTAAAAAAATATTTTTCTATGAGCGTAAAACTATGAAAAAACTTCTGCCACAACAGTTTTCGGTAACAGATGATGATAAAATTGTAACTGAATAGAAAAATGTTATCAACATAGAGTTTTGTCAAGTATCAGCAAAAGCGAGTTTATATTTATTTTAAATCAAATAAATACAAATTTTATTTCTTGAATTATCTGCGTGAGTTTTTTATTCGATAACAATATTTCTTTACAACAAAGGAATATTGATGAACTACCATTCAATAGAACCATTTATTTACTTCTGAATTTTAAACCATGAATAACGACTGACAATAGTTAAATATTGACTCCTAATAAATAAGTCAGAGTGAATGAAAAATAATTTTAACCACGAAAATATTTAGGAACCTATGTGAGCACTCGAATAATTATGAGTATCTGAAAATTTCGAGTTCGCAATATCTTCTGAATAATTAAAAATTTCGATGATTCTTGTACCCGACTCGACCTCACATGAAAAAAATAATGTCATGTTGAGACAAGAATTAGAGCTTTTTACTCCTCCTCAGAAGTGATCTATAATTCCCTGCCTGAATTTCTATGAAAATGCTTGTAATGCTTCTTTAAACGGGTGACAAGTAATTCGCAAAGAAAAATCACGATGGAAAGAGAATACCCAAAAATTAGAAGAATGATCAACTGCCTGCGAAGTAGAGTTGCTTCTGCTTCTCCAGAATAGCAAGAGTCATCTTCATTTTGTTGGGTTTTCGGTTGTAACGGATTCCCTGCCCACTTTTCCACAAGTC
>JBAGKK010034834.1:0-10804 GCA_037177015.1 Euceroptres primus
AAACATTTAAAAGATTTCACAAGATTTAAAAAGATGTCAGCACATTTTAGAACACTTCAGTGATCTCAAACAAACACAAAAAATTGCACAAACAAAAAGGAAAGAAAGATTCTTCGTGATTATATCAAATTTGGGAAGATGATAATTGTTTCTTATATCGGTAAATATACACCAAAAATTAAAAACAATGCTTAAGTATATTTTAATTTTTAAACATGTGTTATTTTTTTAACCAGCGTACACTTGTACGTCATGGGGAATCATTGAAATATTTTCTGCTATACCTTCGATTTTAAATATCGTAATACCTTCGAACGAAAGGCATCAAAACTACGATGTGTTTCCAATAGAGTATTATTTGGATAAAGAGAATTATTTCTTTCTGTTCAAAATTCATGTGTATATTCTCAGTTTTGTTCTTATGACTTCTGGAATTGCCGTCGATAGTTTCTTCTTCATTTGCATTCACCACAATTGTTTGAAATTTGCGATTCTGAGGTAAATTAATCGTAAAATTTGTAAGTTATAATTAAATTTATAAGAAAAATTCGTCGTAAGAAAAATCAATGAAACTCAAAAATAATTTCCAGGCATCGAGTAAAAAATATTATTGAAGAAGATCTTGACTCTAAAACTGATTACAACCAATTGAGAAAAAATGATAATGTCCAAAGGAAAAATAGAAATGTAAATGGGTACGTGAATAATGTTTTTCTTGTAAAATTTGAAGTAAATATTTTCAAACATAAAATGCATATTTTCAGGTATGGAGAAGTCAAGTTTGGGAAAATTAAGAAAATAAAGATGCAAACAACTAACTGCAACAAGATTATTCTTTGCATTCAGGAACATAACAGAATTATTGAGTACCTGTCATTTTGTTTTTAGATTTGTTTGTAATTTTTTAAGATTTCTTTATATAGATTTTATTAAATGGGTAAAATATTATATAATAAATATGAAATATAACATATCAATTATAGGTTTGCAGATCTCATACAATCTACGTTCTCAAAAGCTCTGGGTTTTCTAGTGATTGACAATGCAGTAGGAATTTTCGTAACAGGAGTTCAAGTACATAAATAATAATTAAATTTGATTGATTAACAAGAAGAAATATATTAACAATTCTGACTCTAAATTTTATCTTATATGAAATATTTCTATAATTTTTCTTTGCATAAAATGGTTCACTGAGAAGTGCGAATTCTTAATTTAAAAAATGTGATAGTTATTAAATAGTTATGAATATTTATAAATCACTTTGATTTCTTCAGTTATGTTCGAATTTGGATAAGGCGCCAGAGGCTTTGAAAAATGGAACAATGTTGATTGGCATTTTGTTCCATCTTTTTGTGCAGACATGGATTGGTGAGAGATTGATAGACCATAGCAACTATTTTAGAGATTGCATGTAAGTGTTTTATTAATTTTGTATATTTCATAAATAAATTTAAATTTGTTATCTTATTTTTAAAATTTTTTTTAAAAACACAAAGTATATTTTATATTTATTATCCCATTTTCCAAAATCTGAGGCTTTATTGTATTATATCGTTTTAAAGTTTACATTATATTAAGTTACATCTTTTATTAGTTATAGTTCAAGGTGGCTTGATATGACTACCAAACAAAAAAGATTACTGCATTTTATGATGTTGAGAAGCCAAAAGCCATGTAAAATTAGAGCAGGAAAATTATGTGACATGTCCATGGAATCATTCAAAACAGTAAGACTTAAATTTAAAAATAACATATAGTACTTGTGTTAGGAAATTTAAAAAGTAAAGTAACAATCCATTTTTCGTTTAAGGTCTTGAGTAAATCGGCATCTTTTTTCACAGCTCTGAATTCTATTCGATAAAGTGATAGCTTTTCTATTGCGATTCAAAACCTACTTAAATATCTTATCGAAATAAATATAAATGAACACTGTGGTAAATATATATCTATCAATAAAATAAATAATGAGTGAAACAAAAAAAATTGAAGTTAAACTTTCTCCATTAATTAATTCATGGATTAATCCTTATTACTTTAAAAAAATAAAAGATTAAATATACGATTTCTTTTCATTAAACAATAAAGAATTAAATCTAAAAGATTTCTCAGCGACCGTATAGCTATAGTAGATTCAAAGAAAATTCTGTGCCTTTCCGGTTTAAAGAGTTTTATTCAGGGTTGAATGTCAGTCGACGTTTCAGGCTGGAACCAGCCTGTTATCAAGATTACAAAAACATAAGATGTGTAAATTACAAGGTAGTATGAAAAATAAGTCTAGAACGAATGTAGATTTATACAGAACACGTCAATTTCAATTAGACTCACCACATCTCTTGATCGTAAACAGAGTCAACAAAAAAACCCTTGAGAACGTACATGAAGATTATAAGATAATAAGATCTGTAACAATCTACAAATTTCTCGTAAATATTACATTCAAAAATTTTTAACAAAAAAGGTTTGATAGGACAGTACCAAGAGAGCTTACCCGAAGTTAATATAATTTTTCATATCTTTGTAGTTGAACTGGAATTGTTGCACATACTACGTAGTCATAAATTGATGTGATCGTTATTTTTGAGTTCCACAATAATTTAAGGAAATATAGATGTAAAGTTAACAAATTTTATAATATTTTAAAGAAACTTCTATAGCCTCATTTTTCGTCTGAAACTTTAGTTACGCATTGAAGCCCAACACTAAAGTCAACAACAACTTAAAAAAAACTATACAATTAAATTATAACTTTTAATATGCAATATAGTTAACACTTAAACAATTATTAAAATTAATGAAATGAATAAAATTCTACGACCACACGGACAGCCGAGTAGCCTGGTATAAATGAGGTTATGTACTAACATTTTCCCGGATTAATTTGTGAATATTAGAAAGCTAACCTCAACTGATATTAAAATTTAAAACGACGACTGTGTTGTGTAAACATGCTGTGGAGAACATTTTTAAACTTTTTTTATAAAACTCGATAACGATCCACTATTGTTGTGATCCTAAAGCCAATTCACCATCAACATCCAAATATTATTGTCATTAATAATTTTATAGACAATTTTTTGGCCTCTCATACATTTGTAAACAAAAACTTCCGTTTTTTAAATGAAATATATAGACAATTACTTAGACATAACTCTTTGCTATCATTTGATAACAAAAGATGATTTATTGTTATTTATTATATTTGTTATTATTGATTATTGTTATTTATTTGTTATTTTGTCTTACTTAGTGTGCATAACATGTCTGTACAGTAGAACAAAATCTAATCATTTGTTTAACAAATCATCGTCTGTTATCAAATGAGAGCAAGGATTTATGTCTGAGTAATTTTCTATATATTTCACAAGAAAAATGGAAGTTTTTGTTTACAAATGTATGAAAGGACAAAAAATTGTCTATAAAACTATTAATGACAATAACAACAATGGAGCGTTATCGAGTTTTATAAAAAAGTTTAAAAATTAGTAATTAACAGTTGAAGAGTGTCGCGGAATAACTGTGTAAGTTCTATTTATTTAAAAAAACATTTTATTGTCTTAAAAATTCTCTAAAATTCCACCGCATATTTTGATGAAAAATTTTAACTTTGAAATTGTTTAAACAATTTTTGTTTAAACAAATTATTTACAAATGCGAGATACGGAAAAAATAATAGCGCCATTTGATTCTGCGGAAAAAATTACATAAAGAGCTTACATTAGACAATTGTTTGTCCTATGCAATTGGTGTTGACACATAAATAAACAATAATTGTTTATTTATACTACTTTACCAATTGGGCACATAAAAATTTTGCGAAAAGCATAAACTTTGTATAATTTTTTTTGAAGAATCGAATGGCGCTATTAGTTTTTCCGTATCTCGAATTTTTAAACAATTTTTTTAAACAAAAATTGTTTAAAAAATTTTTAAATATTTTTTTTCTTGAAAAGTCTTCTTTTAGTTTCTCGAAAAGTATTAACTTTTTCAAAATTCTATTTATTGAAATCTGTAGAGCTCCATCAAGTCTCAAATGTACTTTCTCATTTTTTTTTTATTCGAAGAATTCGATTTTTTAGAAGGGTTTCTTGCTCTCCTGAAAAATTTGTCCCGATGGACCTTCATGCTGTTGTCGCGACACCTTTCAGTTGGTTACGTTGAAAAAAACAAGTTTTTACCTTTAAAAATATCCGAAAAATGCATTTGTTAATTAATTTTGTTTAAACAATTATCCATTGTTATCGATCGTTAGCCATTACTAAATAACAGTCTGCTAATACCCTAAAGAAACGCAATTTTTTTCTTAAAAACCGGCTAAAATGATAAAAATTTGTTTAAACAATTGTTGTTAACAATGAAAATTGTTGATTGCCGTATAATCTCCCTAAAACTTTATAGAAATTAGATATTCACACTTCATTACGTTGAAAAGACTAAGCTTTTACCTCTAAAAATAGCCAGACAGTGGATTTGTTAATTAAATTTGTTTAAACAATCATCAGTTGTTATTGGATGAATAAATCTAATAATTTTGTGACATTTTCTTATAATTTTTGGCCGATTTAATAGAAAAAACTTGATTTATTTCAACATAACTACCTGCTATGGATAATTGTTTATAAAATTTGTTTATAAAATAATAATTTATTTATTATATTTCATGAATTCAATTAAAAACGGTTTTGTCTGTAAATTGTTCAAATTGAGTGCAAATTAATTCCCGAATCACTGCCAATCCCCATGAATCCTATTTCACTCACTTATTTGTTTATAACAAATTCAATGAATTTTTAAACAATTTCTAAGCTATTAGACAACTTTTCTGGATAGTTGCTTCATTGATTCTAGGTATTTTGGATTGAATCCAAGTATTTTTCGAAAACCAGCTATGGTTTTCGAAATAAAACAGGCGTCTTTGGACGCCAGGCCGAAGTGATAACTTCATATGATGTAAATTATCATGGCATATGATACTGTATCATATTGTATCATATCGTATCATATTGTATCATATTGTATCATATTGTACCATATTGTATCACATTGTATTATATTGTATCATATAGTATCATAGTGCATCATTATAGTGTATCATAGTGTACATTGGTTCAGCATGCTGTATATCATATCATACTGTATCATATTGTATGATATTGTTTCGCAATGTATCGAATTGCATCATATTGTATTATGCTGTATCATATTGTATCATATCATATGATATTGTATCATACTGTATCATTTTGTATCATATTACATCATATTGTATCATACTGTATCTTATAGTGTTGTAGTGTATCATCTTGTGCAATACTGTATTATATTGTGTTATGTTGTATCATATTTATTGTATTGCATCATATTGTATCGTTCTGCATCATATTGCATTATATTGTATGACACTGTATCATAATCCATAATATTATATGATATTGTATCACATTGTATTAGGATATTGTATCATGTTGTATCATATCATATGATATTGTATCATACTGTATCATATTACATCATACTGTATGATATTGTATCATATTGTATCATATCATATGATATTGTATCACATTACATCATATTGCATTATATTGTATTATATCGTATCATATTGTGTCATATAGTGTAATAGTGTATCATGCTGTAGCATATTGTGCCATATTGCATCGTATTGCATTATATTGTATGATACTGTATCATATTCTATCATAATATATGATATTTATCACATTGTATGGTATTGCATCATATTTTATTATTTTACACCATATTGTATCATAGCATATGATATTGTATCATATTGTTTCATATATTATGATATTGTATCATATTTGATCATACTATGTCATATTGTATCATATTGTATGAGAGAGAGGAGAGATGGAGAGAACGAGAGAACGAGAGAGAGAGGGGGGGAGGGAGAGAGGGAGAGAGAGGGAGAGAGGCGCCTGTTCCTAAAAGTTTCCCTAGCGAAAGCTTCGAATTGAAATTCATTCTGAACCAATCCGAAATGTTCCGAATCATTCCAAAATTTGTATGCGAACCAAACAGTTTTATTCTGATCTAAGCCGAAAGAAGTTTTCAATCCGAATTAATCCGAAGCCCATTCAAAATCAATCCTAAACTTTAATTCGAATGAATCCGAATGAATCCGTTCAATCCGAATTAATCAGAATTAATCTGAACTTTCAATCCGAATAAATCCGGTCAATCCGAATGGATCCGAACTTATCCAAATTTTTCGAAATCATTCGGATTGATTCGGATAGACCGGATTAATTTGGATCCATTCGGATTGAAAGTTCTGATTAACCGGATTGACCGGATTTATTCGGATTGAAAGTTCGGATTGATTCGGATTGACCGGAATCATTCGGATTTAAAGTTCGGAATAATTCTGATTAATTCAGATTGACCGGATTCATCCGGATTGATTTTGATTTTCGCTAGGGTCGGTGCAACATTTTTTTGCCAAAAAGCCAAAATCCCAAGTGAGAAAAAATACCGAAATATTGTGCACAATTTTACTCCAAAATTAGTGAAATAAACATAGCACATTTTTAACGAACCCAATCGCGACGTCGCATTTTCAGAGGGAGCCGGACAAAAAATATCGTGTCCATCAAGGTCTAAAGGATATTTTACCTCGTGTGATTGATGCCCTCGTTTCGCTCGTGCGTCAAACTTCACACTCGGCAAAATAACCTCATTTACGCCCTTGATGCACAATATACTATTCTTTTCATTTTTGTTAAATAAAAAAAAAATAAAAATCTTTGTTCAAAATCGGCCCTAACCGATTTATGCGGAATTTTATGAGCCTTAATTAAAAAAAAAAAAAAAACGTTCAGATCGGTTCAAAAACGGCTTCTGAATATCAATTTGTCGAGAGACATTTTTTTGTCCCACTGTGCGGTATGGCAGGACCCAATCCCGATTTTACCTGTACAAATCAAAACTTTCGTGGTCTCCTGGCGACCATAATATACTACTTTTAGATCACTTTTAGACCAAGTTTATACCTGCTGTGTATACCTATATATACGTTGTATAATTCTGGTACAATATGTTTTCACAAGGGATTGTATAGCTCTATTTAAAAAAAAGTTCTTGTTGACTTTAGTGTTGGGCTTCAATTTCTGACTAAAGTTTTAGCCAAAAAATGAGGTTTTGGAAGTTTCTTTAAAATATTATAAAATATGTTAACTTTACATCTGTCTCATTAAATTAGTGTGGAACTCAAAAATAAGGATCATATCAATTTATGACTACGTGGTATTTCCAACTATTCCAATTAAACTACAAAGATATGAAATAGTACGTTGCATTACAAGGGATGAAACACAGCGATTGCAACGAGTGTGAAGTTTGCTGCCCGAGCGAAGCGAAGGCTGCACTCACACGAGTTGCGATCGTTGTGTTACATTCCGAGTAATGCATATTATTTTTCATAGCAAATCTATTGAAAATTCGAGTTTCGGTACCTGTAAAGCGGGTTGAAACACGGTGTTTGCATCCCTAGAGTGCAAACATTTTGCACAAAATTTAAATTTAAATTTAGTTTTTGAAATTTAGTTTTTAGTTTAAAACACGATGCAAACACCGTATTTCAACCCGCTCAACAGGTACCGAAATTCGAAGTTTCAATAGAGGCGCGATGAAAAATTATGTAGACTTCACGTAAGCTCTCATGGTACTATCGTATTAAACATTTTTGTTACAAATTTTTAGATGTAATATTTTCGAGAGATTTGTAGATTGTTACAGATATTATAATCTTCATGTGCGTTCTCAAGAGTTTTTTGATGACTCTGCTTAAGATGAAGAGTTGTGGCGAGCCTAATTGAAATTGACGTATTCTCTATAGATCTACATTCATTCTAGACTTATTGTTCATACTATCTTGTAATTTACACATCTTATGTTTTTGTAGTCTTGGTAATGGGGCTGGTTCCAGCCTGAAATGTCGATTGACATTCAACCCATTGAAAACACTTTAGACCGGAAAGCCACCGAATTTTCTTCGAAGAAAAGAATTAAATTCAATTTCAACTAAGTAATTCACCTCGAACAATATTTACGTAGCCATAAAGCAAAACACTTCTTTATGAAACAAGTGAAACGAATAACGAATAGTAAACTGCACCCTCGGTTCATTTAAGAAAAGTTGATTCTTCCCAGGTTTTGTACCAAGCTATCTTTTCCTAATCTCAATAGCACTGTTCTAGGAAGCACACGATTGTCAAGTACTAAAAATCGTCTGTGATCCACCGAAAGCTTTATTCAAAGCGAAAGATATTGGCATTTTCACAATCAAGGGCGAGTCACTTTGACGAATCTTAAGATATTTTAGAGTGGCAACTGCTGCGACGTAAGGGCCATACTAAATAACTAAAGGAGGGACAAATCGTTCTGGAAGGCGATACATTTCATTGGATTTATCATCCTCTATTCAGTCTTCCGCAGACTTTCAAGGAAATTTACCGATATGTGTTCGTGGGGTGAAATAAGTGCGAAAATAAACGCTTAACGAGGCGAAGATTGACTTCGACAATAGAAGAGCCACTCGAGAGGGGCAATCCCTGGTTTCCTTAAAAGAGGTCCTTAGGGCTGACAATGGCCTTGAAATCTATCCCGGGGATCGACAGAAGTAGTGACTGCTGCAACAGTCTCCTGACCTCCTCCCGAATACTTTGTCGTTCTGACGACAATAGGACTACAAAACACCCGGGGACAATGGATCTGGCCGCGTGGAAATTCGCAGGTTGACTTTTTCGAGTGCAACCTCACTCGGAACGAACATGGGAGGAAAAGAGATGAAGGTAGAAAAAGAAAGAGGGAGAGAAAATCGAGAGGGAAGATCTAAATCCAGTAAGGGTGTCACCTGCCCTGGTGCTTGAATGCAAACAAATTTTCTATGGATACCTTATGAGAATCTAATTTTCAAGAAAAATAGCAGAAGAGAGATGGAGACATCACGCCAGGACCAATTCATTTGGAAAATTCTGAGTGCTCCCTTTTCATCGCTTTCAGAGGCGAAGTCAATTTTTTTGATGTCTCCATAAAGAACGGATATGGTGAATGATGTTTTTCCTGGTAGGAGACAATATGTGTCGGACATTCGAAGCTTATTATGAAACGAATGACAGATAATTTTACAGATCGTGGTCTTTAATGATTCAGCAAACTTTAGAAGGAATAAATAATGTATTGCGTGTTTGAGGATATCTTTGAAAGACTGTAAAAGCACCCTTTTTTGCTTGGAAACAGTATTTTCGATTTTTTGGAGGAGGATTTAAGGATTTCCCAGTGACGATGCAGGTTCTGAATATGGCGACATTTCCATCGACATGTAATTGTTCCAAAATTATGTTGGCGTAATTTTTTCCACGTGTAGATAGAAGAAGTAGTCTTTAAATCTTAATTTGTCTAAGTTTAGGATCCTCATCGTCACAGGAAGATTCGTAATGTTTGTTAGGTTAAAATTTTTTGAGAAAAATTATAATTCCATTAACCTAACCCTCACAGCAAAGGGTTGTGAGGGTCTTTATCCCTGAGACGTTTCTAGGACATCTCGGCGGGCTCTGAGGATATCCTGAACTAGTCGCAGAGATATCTCGGTACATCTCATGGACATCCCAGGGATGTTGACATTTCCGCCTTTGAAGACATTCTCGTTTATCCCGAACAAGATATCAGCGAGATATCTCACATATGTTCAACAGATAGTATATATATCCCTGTGATGTCCTCTGAATGTCCCAAGAATATCTCTAAAATATTCTGCAGCAGAATTTCTGCTGATAAAATGAAATAAGTTGAAATTTAAACTTAAAGAACAATTTTATTAATGTGTGAATTACATTAACACATTAATTTTATTGTACACATTAACACATTAACACATTAATTTATTGTACTCACATTAACTTTATTTTTAAAATTGATTCTTATTCTTTGAAATGTAACAGAATGTTTATAAGAAATTTTAAATGTCGTTCGAACTCCTACGTATATTTCTTTATAATTATAATAGTTATAAGATGATTTTTCTACCGTATATAATCCGGCGAATATATTTTAAAAATTATCAATCTTAAATTTCAAAGTATACACACTACACGGTTGTCAATCCAGAAACATAAGTTTCACGTCTAGTTATCCTAGATAAGCTACGTATGATTGTCAATTTTTTTGAAAGATATTTCAAAAATAGTGCAAATTTCATTTTTTTCCTAAACCTTAAATAACTTCTGAAATAATAAACATTTTTCAATGTTCTTGAGCTTATTTTAAAGAAAAATTTTTATAGAACTGCACCAACTTATCGTGATTATTGTGCAAATGTTAACATGCATGGTGCAAGATATTAAAGATGGAACAAAACAGTTGGAAAATTTTAAATATTTTTTGTGTTAGGAGAAATATTTTTGTAAAATATATGAAATAAGTAACCATTAATTTTTTATTAAATTTATTTACAATATAGATTCATTTTTTGCTTTTTATTATTTTCCTACAGATGAGATATCTTGAAATTTTTACAACTTTTTTATTCTGACTTTACCGCACTGCAAAATGAAAGCCAAAAATAGCAGAATAATGGCGATAAGTTTGTGCGATTTTATAAAAATTTATCTTTAAAATAAGCCCAAGAAAACTAAAAAAAGTTTATTATTTCAGATGTTATTTAAAATTTACCAAAACATTTTAATCTGCACTATTTTTAAAATATCTTCTTAAAAAATTGACAAAAAAACTTCAGCTTGAGCTTATTTTTTACAGAATTTTGATAGCTTTCAAGCTTTTT
>JBAGKK010034855.1:0-10804 GCA_037177015.1 Euceroptres primus
AAACGCGTGGCGGTCTCGGGTAGATGAGGCAATGAACTTTCGAGTTCCAAATGCCGATAAATAATAATAATAATGTCTAATAGGTTATGGGCCCAGAAGACTTTTAGTGCGCAAGTTTTCGCGAGAAAAATGGAAAGAATTACGAAAAGTAGAAACTTTAGCTTGTGACATTTCCAAACAGATTGTGACTCTGCACAGACGTATCGTAAAAACCTTAAGTCGAGAAAAGTGTCGAAATAATGAGTCATACTTCTGTGAAAGTTGAACCTCTCACGAAAGACAACTTTGAGACCTAGAAAATTCAAGCAAGGGCACTTATGATCAGATATAATCAGATAGATAGTCAGATATAATTCTTATGATGAGTCCAGTTGAGTTGAAACACATCAAGGGATGCAGAACCTCAAGGGAAGTATAGACAAAATTACAAAATGTCTATGAGTCTCAAGGAACAGCACGTAAGACAATGCTTTTAAAGAAATTAATTCATCATAAAATGAGTACCTCGAGAGATATGCATGATCACCTTGCTAATTTCTTTGATACTGTAAACAAGCTAGAAGATATGAATGTAAAAATAGATGAAGTGTTCATTTCCGTATTATTACTGCACAGTATACCAGATACTTATGAATCTTTTAGAATTGTAATTGAATCACGTGAAATATTGCCAACTCCGGAAGCATTAAAAATCAACATGCAGGAGGAATATGACGTTTGAAGAAACAACCACGAAGAAAATTCGTCAGAAGCCATGTTGGTATCTAAATTCGCAAAAAAGAAAGAAAATAAATTCAACGGAAATAAAACATCTTCCTGAAATAACGAAAAGGAAGAAGTTTTTAATTTTAAATGTCACAAATGTAAAAAAGTTGGACATCGGGCACGGGATTGCAGATCAAAAAGGTGGGATAATAATAAAGGCGAATCGTTCGAGCAAGCTGAGGTTGCGATGACAGCTACTTTATCAAGAAGAAAATCGTTGGTGCCTGGATTCTGGTGCAACATCTCACATGTGCTCCGATGATGTGAAATTCGAAGAAATACAAAAATCTATTGCCAAAACTGTCAATTTAGTAGATGACAACTCAACAAATATCGAAGGGTTCGGAAATGTAAAACTTCAGGTAAATGAAAAAACTGTAGTTAATTTACAAAATACGCTATAATTAGTACCTAATTTTCGGTCAAATTTATTATCTGTATAAAAAATAACCATTTATAAATTTGAAGTAATTTTCCAGAAGAAGGAAACTGTCATAATTGATCTAAAAGATGGAATGGAAATATTTAAAGCAAGAAGGGATGGTGATTTATATTTTGTAGAAAAAAAAATTGTAAAAGCTCACATAGCAGGATCAAAAGCAGCATCTTTTCAAGATTGGCAGGAAAAATTTGGACATCTTAATAAAAAGGATCGGAAATATATAATTCATCAACAGAAGGTTTACGGAATAAATATTAAAGGCTAAGAAAATTTTCCAACGTGTGAAATTTGTATTCAAGATAAGAAAGCACAGTCACCGTTCCCGAAAGAAGCATCGCGAAGTTCGCAATTTTTGGAATTAATTCATACAGATATTTGTGATCCAATTCAAGTAGAGTCATTGAATGGTTCAAAATATTTTGCAACTTTTATTGATAATAAAACAAGATTATGTGACGTCGTTTTCCTAAAACACAAAAGTGAAATCTTTGAAAAATTTAAAGAATTTAAGAATAATGTAGAAAATCAAACTGAAAGGAATATCAAGATCGTCAGATCAGACAACATGGGTGAAATTTTCATTGGGGGTGAAAAATTTCACTACCGACCATAGCGACAACTCTACTTTTTAATAAACTACTCGATTTTTTGTTTTTAGATGCTCCAAAATCGAGATTTCATGTCGGCGAGGAACAAGCAGGGCTCACTTCAGGCGGTCAGATCACAAACATAAATAAATAAAAAAATAAAATAAAAAATATTTTCTTTTAGTTTAAAACCTCTATTTTTATGTGTGAAATGATGGAAATGTGAAAATAAATTTTAGTATGAAAAAAAATTCTTGAAAATTTGTACGATAAACCCAGACTGATCCCTTAAATTTACGGACATCGTGCATACAAACAGAAATATTTCATTAATTTGCTGATTATATTTTAAATAAATAATTTCTTTACTCCTACTGTAATTATTTGTTGAAAATATAACCAGAAAATGAATAAAATATTTCTGTTTACATGCATGATGTCCGTAAAATTAAATTCCTTCTATAGGCTCGAATTTAGAATTGATTTTCACTCCGATTTTTAGCAACGTGTATTTTTTGTATAAATCACATATATTTTAGGTGTAGGACTCCAAAAACGACCCCCATAAGTGACGAATAAGAGTTTTGCGACAAATTTACTTTTATTCCTCCTTTTTCACATTTTTTTCATAAATCATAATTATTTGGAAAACTAAAACCTAATATGAAATTTTTAAATAATTTTTGATTGTTTAAACAATGTTTATTTTTTTAAATTTTTTTTCAAAATCTGCATAAAATTCTAGCACATTCTGGAGGCTGTGAGTTATTTAATAAATATCAAGCATTAATTTATTTATTTTAAAGTATTCTAAATTGTTTAAATAATTATTAATTGTTGGAAAGTAAATTTCATCAGGAAATATCTGGAACAACATAGTTTTTTTCAATTTTTGCAAACAATTCGATTGTTATCTACCATCTTAAAATGTTTTTAACCTACTGCTAATTTTTTAAACAATTACCATTTTCTAAACAGTTTTTTTCTCAAAGTCTCCTTGAAATTATGTCAAATTCTGAATGCTATGATTTATTTAATAAATATTAAGCTAATTTATTTATTTCAGTCGTTTCTAAATTGTTTAAACAATTCTTCATTGTTGAAATGTAACTTTCATCGGGAAATAGCTGGAATAAAATAGGTTTTTACAAACAATTCGATTATTGACAATCATCTTATAAATTTTTCAATCTATTGATAATTATTTAGACCATTTGTTTAAACAATTTAATTTTAAATGTATTAATCTGGTACCGCTCAGTGAATTTTTTATGAGTCTATTAGTACTTATTTAAATACAACTTATTTGATCAAGTCGTTTAGAAATTGTTTAAGCAATTTCTAATTATAGAAAAACGACTTGATCAAAGAAGTTGAATATGAATATTTACTAACAAACTCATAAAAAATCCACCTAGTGACATCAGTTTAATACATATAAAATTAAGAAATTGATTAAATTATGAACCACTGAAATAAATTGATTAACACCTAATATTTGTTAAATTACTTTTAGCGTTCATAATCTGATATAGTTTCAAGCAGCCATTGAGAAAACATTGTTTAAACAAATGGTATTTGTTTAAACGATTAATAGTAAGTTGAAAACAGTTTAGGATGATTGATAATAATCGAATTAGTTGAAAAAATTGGAAAAACTATGTTATTCCAGTTATTCCCTGATGAAACAATGAAAAATTGACTAAACAATTTAGAAAGCTTTAAAATAAATAAAATAAGGCTGAATATTTATTAAATAACTCATAGTCTCCAGAATGTGCACATAATTTCAAATAGACTTCGAAAAAAAATTGTTTAAATAAATAAACATTGTTTAAACATTGGAAAATTGTTCAAAAATTTCATATTACATTTTATTTTGCCAAGAAATTATATTATGAGAACCATGGTACGCAACGCAACTCCCTACTTTATTATACAAATTTGCGTTTCATTGTGCATTTTCAAAAAGTGGAGTTTTCTCGACACTGTAAAAAACAAGTCTGGTTTCAAGCCAAAAATTGTGCTTAATTTAAGCTGTAACAGTTTTAAGACCAGAGAAAGAAGGATAGACTTATGCACTATACATGGAGACAAAGTACACCGAAAACGAGCTGTGACATAAACTAGACTCTTTTTTTCCTGTGCATGTTAATTTAATGGGAAATTTCAGGGGGTTTGAGGCGCCTGTAAATATCAACCGATTTTTTTTTTAAAGAAAAATTTATTTTATAACAAATATTATAAATAATAATGCAAAGAAGTTTGAGAACAATAAACAATGTTATTGATGGTAGGTATACATTCTGCAACAGTGTTAGATAAAATTATAACACCGGTCAGTCCTGGAACATGTTTTATTGAAAAATTAAGATTCTCGAGGATTTCCTTTTAAAAATAACTATTCTTTAATAATAATTTATAAAAAGAATTTTCGATCAATCAGCAGAATTATTTTTTCTTCCAAAAGCGCTGACCTTGAAACAGCTCGTGCAGAAGATTCAAATTTTTTTTAGCAATAGTTTCTTGGATACTTTAAATTTGTTACACCTAAAAATGATTTGAATTAAATGCAGTAAAAGTTGTCTTAATTTAAGCAATATTGGTCTAAATTTAATACCATATAATTGAGTCTTAAATTCAGACACATACTTAAGATCAAATCAATATGGTTTAAATTAAGACAAATTTTACTGAATTTAATCCAAACCATTTCAAGGTGTAACAATTTTAATTATTTTTTTTTATTGTAGACAAAAAAAGTATAAGAGACATAAAAGCTTTATTCTTGCTAAAAATTCGTAAAAATGATTTCAAAATTATTTTTTTCATAAATAACAAAATTATTTTTTAAAAATTGATGAAACAAAAACGTTCCGCTTTTCCAAAAAATACCTAAGATATTCTTAATCAGTGGCCTTTTTTTACCTTTTAAAAAAAAGTTATATCAGGTATCTTCAGTGCATACAAATATAAAAATTGTCTCATTGGGTAAAAAAAGGCGAGAAATAATCTTCAAGAGAAATAAACCAAAAAGAAAAATTTAATTGAGCTAAAAGTAAAATTTTGGCTCATAGACTTTCTTAGCATTGAAGGAAAGGAAACTTTGGTTTTACCTTCAGGCATAATGGCAACTGGCTCTCCTTCATTATGCAGGCCAATCGGGGTTGCAACTTCAGCCACCAAGTCTGTCGCGACGGGCCTTTCAATTATTTAACTGACAAAGTTGACATGCTTGCTTCATTCGCAAGGGATTAGAAAATGAATGCATTATTCGTCAAACAATTTCGGGCAGAAACTGCATTCTTTATCATTATATTTTTGAGTTTTAGCATAGGCTGTTCTAAGTTTAAAAATTGTATATTTTATAGACAGCAATTTATACCACACCAAAAACATTATATTTAAAAAAAGTCCGCTAAGTACAGCGTTTGAGCAATATTAATATTTTTATATTTAAGTTAAAGGTAACTAAAATTCCGAAATAACAAAATAAAGACAAGTACTATAATAATAGTATAAAATTATTTTCATATCAATATTTTATTACAGGTATAAACATGTTATTAATATGCAAAAAATTAATTATTGTATTAATTATTTAATTAATTTAATAACTTAAACTTCTATTTTATATAAAGTGAAACTGACACATTAGAGATTAGAAATAAAAAATGTAAACACATTTGGCGGGCTCATCATTATAATAATAAAACAGACCTACCAATTATAACATATTTATACCTATCATAAAATACGGATATCCAGATAATTTTGTTCAATTATAGTACTTGACTTTATTTTGTTATTTCAGAATTTTAATTACCTTGAACTTAAATAAATAAAATATTAATGTTGCTTAAAATCATTTACTTGGTGGATTTTTTTACAAGTGGTTTTTTTGGTAGGATATTTCATTTTCTTTTTTTAATAGCATCATATGCACATATATTTTCTATAATGAGACATGTTTTAAAATTCAATCAAGAACAATAATTTTTTAAATGTAAACAAGGATGCCTAACTTCGTAATTATACTAAAATGTACTTTAAAATCACAATTTTTCCTTGTATAATAATTAAATTATAATAAGGAATTTGAATAAGGAACGTTTGAACCATTTTGTTAGAATATTAATACACAGTAAAAAAGGTTCTTAAAATTCTTGCACCTTAAGGGAATGTGATACATAATGACGTCACGAATTACCGACTGATCTTTTATTTACATTCAGCGGGTTTATTAAGAATGAAATACAAAAATAATGCTGAAATTTCGAAAAATAATAAAGAATATATTTAGGCATCGATGTCCAGTGCATTTTAGATTTTATTTCGAAAAAAAATTCCAAAACAATTTTTTTTCAAAATAAAAATTGAAACGCACCAGACATCGATTCCTTAATATATTTCTTATTTTTTCCTCAAATTTCAGCATTATATTTGCATTTGTCTCTTAATAAACCCGCTGAATATAAATAAAAAATCGGTTAGTAATTCGTCCATGTATCAAATATCCTTAAAATGGTTTGTATTAAATTCCGTAAAATTTTGTCTTATTTAAGAAATATTGGTCTAAAATTATACCACGTTACCTGAATTTCAGATTATTAGTATTATAATAATTAAATATAATGCTTATTTAGTTTATATATGGGTATTAAAGAAGTTTAGATATTTTTAAAAATATCGTTATGATTTTTTCTTTTTTTTTGATTTTTTAAAACAATTCACTCAAAAATTTAGTTGAAAATTTGTATATATACATAATAATAATAATAATAATAATAATAATAATAATAATAATAATAATAATAATAATAATAAGATGGGTTCATGAAAAAGATTGAATTAAAATTGTTAATTTTTTAGTAAACTTAAGCCTAACTCTAGTATGTGCATATTATGTATATTTTATTTGTAATATTTCTGTAAAGTTTCATGAAAATCAATCGATTTGTTTTTGCTTTAGGTGCGTTTGCATCTTAAAAAATCACTAAAAAAATCCATAAAAATTTTTTTATTTTCGATTGAAATCAATGTATTTCAATTTCCGAAAAAATAATTTTACAATATGATGACATCTTACTATAAAAAAAGTTTTAAGTCAATTGGTAAAAGCAGGAAAGGTGAATCTTGTTCTGCATTTCAGAAATCACGTTTTTAATTTTTCATTTCTTAATGGATTTCATCATGAACTTATTTCTTCCGAAATAACATGTAAAATCGTAAAGTAAGATGATATTTTAAAAGTTTTATGAACATTGGAATACAATTGTAGTCTGCAGAGAACTTTTTGTTAAACGTTTTTTTGGAAATTTCAATGGTAACGTATTTCTTAAATTTTTAATGAATATCGTCAAAACTTGCAGAAGTTGTGCATTTTGGTGGGTTTTAAATACCCACCAATTTTTGTTGAGATATCGCAAAAATTGGCGGAGATATTCCATTTTTTAGTGTAAAAAATCATTTTTATTACAGATAATAATTCTCGTTTGCGCATTTTCTTATAATTCGCATTTCGCCGATCTCTGGTTTAATTTTTTTAAAAAGATATATTTGAATTTTTGAGCATTTTGGATATTTGGAGGCGATTTGTTACCGCGAATCTTGATCCTTTATATTGAATTCTTTATATTGATACTATTTTGCAGTTGGGTTGATTTATTGATCTCCTTAGGGTAACAAGGACTTCCATTAAATAGTCAATTTTCTTACAATTTTTCTTACATTTTCCCATAGTATTTGCAGTTGTATCACTGAGTATTTCGTGCATAATTATTTCATCAACAGAATGTATGCAAATTCTCATAAAACAGAAGAAAATTCAGAAAGGCCTACTTCATTAAGTCAACTAACCAGCAACTCATTAAATGGCTATGGCAGAGCTCGTTAAATTTGTGTAATTATTCATCTTAAGCTTCGGTACATTGTTTCAATCCGCGAAGGATCCTATTGTTCATCAAGAGCGTTAGTACAGTTATAGTCGGAGACTATTTTCATCAAAGATCGTCCAGTGTCCATTGAGTGAACGTCCCAACAATGCTCTAAACTTTAAACGTGACAGGCCTAGAATTCTCTTTGATGTCATGTATTTCAATTAGATTTCATTTTATCATGCGTCCAATAACACGTAGCCTAACGTTCCAATGTTTTATTTTAATTAAACTTGTTTCAGTATTACATTTCAATGCAGGTGTAAGAATCACTGTGTCCTTGTTATGCACTCTTTGGTGGTTTTTTGTTTCAACGACCATATTTTTTTAATACAATGCATTAATGCATTTTGTAATGCATTAATATGGAAATTAAGGTTTCAATGACAACTTTGTTAGAAATAAGATTTAGTAATGAGGATGAGTCTTGAAAGATTATTAGGTATAAAAACAAACTAATTACTAACTATTGGAATGCAATATCCAGGTTTGTGGGTCGAAAGTAAACCTAGTCCTGGCCCTTGAAGGAGGGACAAACATCCCACCTCAATTATATGCAAATCTCAGTTACGATGAAGACCTCAACACATCACTATACCTGGAATTACACGATAATTTTTTATAAATTGCTGTTAAAGTTCAGAAGACCTCTTTAATTATGATTTTTCTTCGAAATATATAAGGATGCTGCACAATTAGAAAAAGTGGGGAAAAAATAAGTACATGCAGAGTAATGTTCATGTTTACTATAAATTTTTGAGTCAAAATCTAAACTAAAATCATACAGAAATTTTTTTAGTTTATTAATAATAACAATAAACTTTTGAATGTGCCTTATATAATTAAACTAGAACAACGCATTTATGACTTCCACCATGAATTGTACCATATATTTGACTATTTTTGGGAAGTCTAGCTCTCGCAGATGATTCACCTAGAATTCCACTATGTCTGCGATTGAAATTCTCTCTGACAAGAACTCATTGTGATGTAAAGCAATTCAGAGACTTTAGAAAATGTTTCTAGGAGTTATAGACTTTCAGATTTCATACCCAAAAACTAATAATGATTTATGGATCAGATTCTTATTTTTCTAATTATCAATTATAATATTACAATTATTTACCTTCCAAATACGCTAATGAATCATTCTTTTACGTAAGGAAAGACCCGAAATATTGAGTAAAAACAACTTGATATTATCTTACTTCTTCTGCTAACATGAATGACTCGATTTTGAGGCTATTATCAAATATTATTTTTAACCCTTTAACGGCCACTGTTGCAGCTGAGCAACGTTCACTGTTTTCAATTTTCTTAAATTTCCATGTAATGAACTTAGAATTCTGCAAAATAATTACGCGAATTAGATCAAAAAATTTTTAAAAACTTTTATTGCAGAAAATAGTAAAAAATTGACCATATATTATAATTCCTGAATTTTTCCAGAATTTTTAGACAACGGGTTTTAGGCTTGGCCGTTAAAGGGTTAAGAGCAGAAAGTCTATGTATCGAAAGTTAAAATTATGTGTACATAGAGCTGGGCATAAAATACTTCAAATACTTTACTCAAAATACAAGTATTTCGCGATAAATTAGTTGAAATACATTGCAGGGAAAATTCAATTTAGCCAGCCTATTTCAAATAAAATACAAATTACCTATATTTAAAGTATTGTAGTATTTTATTTGAAATACATTTGAGAATTGTGTTTTTTATTTGAAATATTTTCTTGTATTTTAGATGCAATACATCCGAAATTAATTACATCAAATTAATATTAAACCTATTAACAATGAAACACTTTAGATAAATTTTCTACTGCACTTTGAGCAGGAAAAATAGAAAATAACAAGAGAACAGTCCTGCGATCGATTACATCCTTCTTATCCAACGAGAAATTTCTCTAAATTGTGAAACCAGTTATCGACAGGTTGCAGCACTTTCTTACGAGTACCTGAAAATAAATAAATTAGACCAAATTAATTTTTTATACAAAATTATTATAACATTGTTGAGCTAAAGTGATTACTTTTGTCACCTTCAAATTGATTTTTTAAAAATATAAAACGTATATTAAATATATTAAATATATTAAATAAAACGTAACCCAAAAAAAATGGTTTTCGCGAATGTATCTGTCTGTCTGTGTGTCTGTAGATTTTTTTTTGTTAGCACGATAACTTTCGAAAGAATTGACAGATTTAATTGGCCTTTGGTATACTCTTTTACTGTCCTAAAATGAAGGTCAAGTTCGTTATCCAGCCATTTTGAATAAAAATTCAAAAAGTTACAGCATTTTGAAAATTTTTGAGACCACTTTTTTTTGAAATTTACATTTATCCTTATGACATTTTTCTTCACCAAAGACTTTCGAAAAAATTATGGAATTGTATTGTGCTTTAGCACACTTCTTTAAGGCAGCAAAAAACGCTTTTCGAAAATCAAATAAACCATTTACAATTTCTCCTCTCAAAATCAGTGAAATCCTTGAAAATTTTTGAAATCTAGTAAAATCTTTTAAAATCAGTAAATATTTTTTGAAATTCATTGAAATCGTTTAAAATCCGTGGAAGTCGTTCATATTCATTAAAATCTGTCGAAATATTTAGAAATCTCTTGAAATTCATTGGAATCTATCCAAATATCATGAAATCTTTTACAAAGTTTAAAAAGCCTCTGAAATTCTCTAGAGATCGGTGAAATCCTCTACTATCCAGTAAAATCTTTTGAAATACGTAAGAGACATTTCAAATCTTTCGAAGTCTATGGAAATTTTTCAAAATTCTTTAAAATCTGTTACAGTTGTAACATTCTAAAAATTAATTTTTAAAAAACGCTAAAAATCCAGTGAAATCGGATCAAATTTTTAGCAATCTCTTAACATTTTCTAAAATCCTTTACAATTTTTGTTTTTCGATTATTATTTTTAGTGACAATTTTCGGTTTATGCAAAACCGTTGGTTATAACACGCTGCTTAATAAATTAAAAAATTTAAGGGATGGAATAATGCAGCTCCATCTTCCAGATTTTTAATCTATCTGACTGGGTCTGGGTCTGGTTTAGCTTTTT
>JBAGKK010034866.1:0-10455 GCA_037177015.1 Euceroptres primus
CGTACGCTCGCCACGTCGACACGAATCACGCATGCGTACACTGAAGAAGAGAGGTCGTACAGCGTCAAAGTAGGGCCCTAATATTACATTGAAATTGGAATCATCCAGAACCTACTTTACTGCTTTTAGACCCTACCTTAGGTAGGAGTTGCAGCTTCAAAGTAGGGCCTAAATTTCGACTCAGGAACGCACCGGAGATTCAAGAGCATCAAATTAGGGTCTTGAAGTCGAACATTTTGGTAGTGAAAATTCAATGTAGGGTAAACAGTGTCAAAAGAGGGTCTGATGTTTGGTACCGGAGGAGTTGAAGATTGAAAGTAGGGGCTATTGGAATCAAAGAGCATCAAAGTAGATTCAAAATAGTACCAAGAGCGTTAAAGTAGGGCCTAAATAGAACCAAGAGCGTCAATGTAGGGCCTAAATTTGGACTCGGGTGTTTACACTTAGGCATCAATTGTTTATTGTATAAAAAAATTTAGTACCTTTAATTTAGTTAACTTAATTTAGTTAAATTTAGTTGAGTTAATCATTTGAGCACTTTACAATATAGAAATTTTGTTTTTTCAGCAGAATCAACTACAAACATCTCAGAGATAGTCGATTGCTACTCTCTAAATCTGAATTAGTAGTCTTTTACTAATGAAATAGTGTCGAATCTTTTTACAATTGCTTTAGTAAGTATTTCTACTAATTTTTAGTAGAAAACTACTAATTAATGATAGAAAACTACTAATTCACTTAGTAAGGTCTATTAAGTAAATTAGTAACCCTTACTACGTGAATTAATAGTTTTCTACCATTAATTAGTAGTCTTCTACCATTAATTAGTAGTTTTTTTACCATTAATTAGTAGTTTTCTACTAAAAATTAGTAGAAATGCTTACTAAAGCAATTAGTAAACGATTCGGCACTATTTCATTAGCAGAAAACTACTAATTCAAATTTATAGAGTATGATGATTCGCAGTGAAACAATAATTGTTCATTATTTAAACAAATTTAATAAACAAATGTACTACTTGGCTGTTTTTCAATCAATTTATCATCATTAATTTATTCGACTTATTTTACGGGACGACTGAAAAATCCCGAAAAATAAAATTCCTGACTGAAAAAATATTCGAAATAGAAAATTCCGGAAATTCGAAAATTGTCGAAAATGCAACATTCCCGATATTAGAAAATTCCCGACAGTTTATAATATTACATAAATTAAAAATTCCCAATAGAAAATGTCCGACATTTTTAAATATCCGACAATGTAAAATTGCCTATACAAGAAAATTTCCAAATTTAAACAATGAATTAATTGCTCTAATAATAAATAAAATACATTAATATTCATTAATATGTTGCACCCATATTTTCTTTATTTGCCACATTTAAATGAATTTATTTGGCAAATAACACATTTATAACAATAACCGATATTTTCAGGAGACAGTGAAAATAAAATAATATTAACTTAAAATTAGAAGACGTTAACCATCGATTCCGAATTGTTTATAACAATTTAATAAACAAATACGAAATTAAGGCATTTTTAATTAGATAGATTTAGCTTTTTTAGCAGAATTAGCTATAAATTTTTTACCAAATACCTTCTGCTGTAACAGTTTGCACTGCAACAACAAACGTATATTATTTAAACAAATTTAATAAACAAATGCATTATTTGGCTATTTTTGGGTAGATAAGCTTCGTTTTTTCTTAAACAAAATCAATAACTAGTATGTTGCCAATGTGTCTTTCTGTTTTACTACGCTTAGGCATCAATTGTTTATTGTTTAAAAAAAATTAGTTAACAAATTAATCATTTGAGTACTTTTCAATATAGAAATTTTGTTTTTTCAGCAGAATCAACTACAAGCATCCCAGAGACAGTCGATTTCTATGATGATTCGCAGTTAAACAATAATTGTGCATTATTTAAATAAATTTAATAAACAAATGCATTACTTGGCTGTTTTTCAATTAATTAGTTTCGTTTTTTAAACAGAATCTACTATAAATATTTCACCAATGGCCTTTTGCTATAGTAATTTGCAGGTGGACAAAATTGTTTATTAAGATTAAAACTTTTTCTGTGAAAAAAAGGTTAGGTTAGCACGGTGGTTTTCTGATTTACGTTCGTGGATAGAGATTCTCCGTTAAAAAACTGACATACGACTAAAATGAGAGTTTAGAATAATACAATATTGTAAATTGTTTAAACAAATTTAATGAACAAAGGTATTATTTGGCAATTGGCAATTTGTGAAATAAAATGTCGTTAGCTTGAAGCGAATTTCTAGCCGAATTTCTAGAAGCGAAAATCTAGCCATTATTTTCAAATACTTAGAAAAAAATTTTAGTTTTTTTTAAATTCCTTAAAAAACTCTAATATCCCAAAATTTAATAATTAAAAGCAGAGAAAATATTTTTTAAGGTCATAATGAAAGTAATAGGTTGATTCTTCACTTCCAGCAAATAAAAATTTATTAAAAAAATTAATAGGTTTTATAAATAAAAAAGTTTTTTAAATTAAAATTTTTATTCAGCGATTTAAAAAACTTATTTGTTCGCGAATTTCGCAAAAAATCATAACTTGGTCAAAATTAACTTCTAATAATTTTTTTTTATTATTAATTATCGTCACAATCTCTATATATAAAAAGTTCATCATAACTTTTTTACTCTTAGAAAAGAAATGTAAAAATTTCAAAAATTACAAATTGCAAGCTCGTAATGGATTGCTATAATATGGACAAAAAATAAAAAAATTGTACACTCATCCTGATTAGAAAAGGAAACTTTTTTTCATGATTGGAATTTTAACTTCCCTTAATTTTTTTTTTGTGTTATTAATTATCGTCACAATCTCTATATAAAAAAAGTTCATTATAATTTTTTCACTCTTAGAAAAGAAATGTAAAAATTTCAAAAATTAAAAATTGCAAGCTCGTAATGGATTGCTATAATATGGACAAAAAATAAAAAAAGTGTACACTCATCCTGATTAGAAAAGGAAACTTTTTTTATGATTGGGATTTAATTGATCGAAATTCGCTATTTTCAGTCCTCCTTAATATTTATTTTCATACTTTTACACGCCAGAATTTATCATCATTAATTTATTCGACTTATTTTACGGGACGACTGAAAAATCCCGAAAAATAAAATTCCCGACTAAAAAAATATTCGAAATAGAAAATTCCAGAAATTGGAAAATAGTCAATAATGCAAAATTCTCGACATTAGAAAATTCCCGACAGTTTATAATATAACATAAATTAAAAATTCCCGATAATAGAAAATTTTCGACATTTTTAAATATCCAACACTGTAAAATTGCTTACACAAGAAAACTCCCGAATCTAAACAATTAATTAATTGCTCTAATAATAAATAAAATAAATTGATATTCATAAATTTATTTAATTTATTATTTCTTTATTATTACAACAATTTATTAATTGTTTATATTGCGAATTTTATAATTTCGAGAATTTTCTTGTGTCAGCAATTTTGCATTGTCGGATATTTTATAAAGTCAGGAATTTTCTATTATCGGGAATTTTTAGTTTCTGTAATATTATAAACTGTCTGGAATTTTGAAATTCCCACAATTTTCTAATTTCGGGGATTTTCTATTTCGAATATTTTTATAATCGGAAATTTTACAGTGCCAAGGAATTTTATTTTTATTTTTTATTATTTTCGTTTTAATTTTATTTTATTTTTTATTTTTAAAGAATTTTTCAGTCGTAGGTAGGCCGGTAGATAGTTAATTTAGTACAGTAGGTAATTTTACCGATCGACCATTATTTTCATCTAATCTACTTCGATTGAATTTCTGGACTTTAGATTTCTGTCTGTTTCACAGACATTATAATGTCTGTGAAAGGAGATGCGCAATTTTTAAATAAAAAATCTAAAAACAAATATAATAATTATAAATAAATCTTGCATTCACTAAAAATATTTTTTTCAACTTTCGCAATAACTTTTTCATATAATTTCTTGAAATACTAATTATATTTACAACAATCATTTCCAAATTTGATTGTGCAAAAATTGGCCTGTCTTCATTCCAGTTCTTACTTTCTAAGTGAAAAACTAAAACAGAAAATAATTATCCACTCAGCTTTCCCGTAATCGTCGATCGATAAAATTAGCTACGCTCAGTGGTAAGCTGCTAAGCTTCCGTTCCATCCGCCGTCGTCGCTGATGTCGCGACGGATGGAAACAAGATGCCCAGCTGTCAATTTCCTACACTGATTTCCCAAGCGATTTTGGAAATAGACGCTCTTTGTCGAAATAAATCATCAAGTTATTGTTCTTATAATAAAAAACAGAGTCCTGAAAATGTTAGATAAAGCTTCTAAAGCTGCAAAAGTGTCGGTGTTGTGCGTGAAAAATATTTTTCTAGTGTTGATTGTCGTAGCTTGAGGAATTTTTGTTTCAAATTTTTTCGACTACTTCGACTGAATTTCTGGACTTGAGAAGATAATAGTTTCCAGTCGAAATCGTCCTATAAAAAAACCGGACATCACATAATTCTACCGACTACGAGACCTCGACAGACCCCATCTATTAGACAAGCGTTTTGGCAAGTGTTGTCTAAATGCAAACCTCAAAATTAAACATGTGCTTTTCAGTGCCGGGTAAATTGGGGGTTAGGACTTAGAAAAATTTCAGAGCCATTCGGCCATTTTCAAAGTTGTTTGTTAATCACCCTTAAATTGGCTGTGTTGCAAAACTGCATCAGATACTGTTCGAATGTAGAAAACAAAAACCACACGAGATTGTTGGATTGTATATCTTGAAGAAAAAAAAAATATATATATATATAATGCTATTTTCGTACTTTAGTTTATTTTATTTTTACCCTAAACTTTTACCTCTTGAATAAAAAAGCAACATTTGAGAAAAAACAGCAATATTTGAGAACCCATCCGTCTGTTGCTTCTTCTTGTTTGTGGCTTCTTACCAACAACGAATAGCCAGTACTGATCACAAATTTTCCATAAGGATCCATAGATAATACGATCCACGAAATTCAATTACCATCAAGTTCAACTTTTCGCCTTGGGCCAAATAATTCCTTATAATCATCAACGCTGGCGCCACTAGACGATTCCTTCTTCCGGATGAGTCATCCTCTGACGCTGAAAAAATACAGAAATCTCAAATCAATACAATTAATATTGATTCATTTTCAACTCATTCCCTAACAAAAAAACTCAGACATCTTCATTTGACACAAAATGACCACCTGAAGTCACAAATAGATAAAGCAATCACACCTAAGTTTCAGATTCAGCAAAAATGTTGAGAAAAATCATCAGCTATTGGAACGTAGAGGGAATCTTCGTCGGACCCCGGTAATTCATGTAAGCGATATCTAGTGGCAATTTTTCGAACCTGAGCAAGAGTCTGAAATTTAAATGACAAATTTTTTAATCTAATTTTTATTGGTATATTTCAACCTATTCATACTCGTATTTTTATTTCTGGAGAAAAACCTAGTTTTTTGGCGTCGTAAAATTATTTAGGACATAACTAAGTAAGAAGTAAAATAAAAAATTGATTCTCCTTCACACTTTCAGAATTTTCTTCACTAAAATGCGCCTTTTATTCTAAGAATTCGATTACGAAATTGAAAATTTGCTGAGAATTTATAAAAAATATTTGATCACTAACCAAGCTAGGAGCAAATAAAAAATATATAGCCGAAAATGTGAATAAAATTTCATGGAGATGCATAAATATTTCCTTAACTTTCCCTAATTTTTCATTTACCTAAGACCTTACCTTGCTTTTACCTTACCTAAATATGATCGAAAAACAATATGCCATAATTTTTATGTCTCCGAATTAATATTTGACATAATTTTTATTTTTCGGAATTACCATTTTCCATAATTTTATTTTTCCGAATTACTATTTCTTAACATTTTTACATTTACAAATCCCTATGTGACATAATTTTTATTTTTCCAAATTGCCATGTGCCATAACGTGCAAGTTACATAATTTTCACTCTTCATAACGGATATTTTGGTTAGTGCAGGTGGTCCTGTACAAAATTGGCGCCAAATTTAGGGGCATGTGATACGCTATAACATTACGAATTACCGACGGAGTATAAAAAATATTTAGCGGTCCTATGTTTAAACAAAGAAAGACATCGCATTGAAACTTAAAAGAATAATAGATAACATGATGACGCATGGCCGTTATGTGTAATTTTTGCAAAATATAATTTTCAGAGTACAAACAGCCATAATTCATCATGTTTTCTATTATTTTCTTAAGCTTCAACGCGATATATTTATTTGTTTAAAAATAGGACCGAAAAATATTTTTTATACCCCGTCGGTAATTCGTGATATCATACGTATCATAAGCCCTTAAATTAGACCAATCGCACTCACTTTATCTGAATTTCGATTTGCGCAATTTAAATTTAGCGCCTATTTTGTGCAGCGCCATCTTCATTAACTGGACTTTCCGTTGTGAAGAATGAAAATTATGTATTGCAACGAAAATATGTATTGCACGTTATGGCACATTGTGATTCGGAAAAATAGAAATTGAGTTAAATGAACATGAGGACGAAAGAAAATGATGACAAATGGTAATTCGAAAAAAATAAAAATTAGGGGAAATGGTAATTCGAAAATATAAAAATTATGGCAAATTGTTTTTTGGCAATATGAATTTCGGTAAAATAAAAATTAGGGAAAATAAAATTTTGGGAATATTCATGCACCTCAATTTTATGTCACCTTAAATTCCTAGGATTCTTTAATGAGTTCTCAAATAATAAATACTAGACCATATAAAAAATTGATATTTAATGTAATGTTAAAATTGTAATTTAATGTTAAATTTTTTATTTACATTTTTCTAAAATTTACTTAATAAGTAAATTTTAGAAAAATGTAAATAAAAAATTTGCAATTCAAATTTGGCACTCTTACTCACGCTACTTTTAGCGCCATCTATAGGAACTTTCTGGTCCGAATCCATCTGCTGCACTTCAAGGATACTGCTACTACCAGCGCGAGGAACTAATGGTCGAGCGGGGATAGTATTCAAAATTTATCGGCAAAATAAAATTGGAGTTGGTAGAAAAGAAAATTACCGCAAAATAACAAATATGCTAGAATTCAGCGAGAATTTATAAGAAAATTAAAAAATAAGGTTTAATTATTTTTCATTCATTCATTGATTATTTTGGATAGATCTTTAACTTCTATGAACTATTTGTATCATGTATCATTTCTATCATCATCATCATCATCATCATATTTTACAAATAAAAAACATATTTACTTACCAAAGTGACAACCTTCTGTCGGTAATACAGAAATGTCCCAGAAAGTAGAAATTTCGTGTTATAATTGATAAATTTACTACTATTCTGATGAAATGCAACTTAGTATTGGCTGGCGAGTTTATTTAAGACCAAACAAATTTCATTCTAACAACAAAATTAAATTTTTTATGAAAACGTAATTTCTCTTAAATTCTCGATATAAAAATGGATCCAGAAGATATCAGTAATTTACCAGAAAGTTCTCGTCCTTCTTCACGTAATATACCGTTTTTAGAACTCTAAGCGGAGGATTCTCTGTCTATCTTACCAAGGCGCTAGGTTTCTCTTTACCGACCGCACAGATTACTTTAGGGACATCCGAAGACAAAATTTTTAGTGTTTTTTCACACTTCACCTAGTTAGCTTCAAAAAAACTTGTTGTCAGATCAGCAGAATGGAGGAGACACCTTAATACGAGTCACATTCATCCTGAAAAATCCCAAGAATTCGATAATGCCTTTCGTGATCCGACACTTAAAATATGTGATCAATGCACATATTTTTCCACGTTCTTCACTAGCAGTTCGCCAAGGAATGCAACAAGTGATACTCCATATCCCATGCCTAGGATGACGAGGAGGTATATTGAAAGCCTTGTTGCCGGTTGTGGATTTTTGTCCTCATAGTTGACTTGTGGCCTGCTCATGACAGGTGGAAAAAACTGCTGATCCCATTTCGTCAAAAGTCCAGATTGTGTCAGCTGTCGCAATTTTCGCTTGAACTCAGGGACGAACGGTGAATTTGGTTCAAATAACATGACTTTAGGAGACTGAGTTATGTATTCCTTTAACATCTTCATCATAGGGGTACCGTTCTTATCTAGATACTTCTGGATAGCCATTTGAGCTATTGATTCTCTTAAGACACATGAGACATTCTTACTATCAAGCAGTAACTGAATACAATCGTCTTCAGATTGAAACGTCTGAGATTTTTCTAGCAGAGCCTGTAATAGTTGATGGCGTTCAAATTTCAGCAGAGGATGTAGAACATTTATCGGCATCAATAGATGGAAATTTGACGCATTCAGGTCTTGAAAAGTGTCCATCTTTTCTTCAGTCTTTACTGTGATTGTGATGCTCGTCAAAATCGAGTAGAACGTAGATGAGAATAGCCAGAATCCAATCAAAACAAAAGTCAGGGCAATTCGGTCCGAGCATTTTTGTACATCTCGTGGCACTGGAACTCCAAGCAAGGCTTCTACGATGTGCAGCGGACGCCAAAAGCGATCGTCAAATTTAAAGAGACGAAGGATTAGCCAAATCAAGATTACAAGCAGGCATGTCAGTAGTCCCATATAAAAGGAATTTTCTTTAGCCTCTACTGAAAAACTCGTCTTCGTTAAAATTGGGACCAATGGAAAGATGCGAACTCTCTCATCGCTGGACACAAACGAAATTGGATGATGTGTACAACGAAGGATCATTCCTGCGTTATTTGTTATAAACTGAATTTCACTACGCGCAAGTCTTCTCACCAATCCGCTCGTTTCGTTTCTGTTGCAAGAGTAGAATCCAAACGAATCCTTTTGGGATGGAACTTCTGATATTTTGAAATTCATTACCTCTGCCAGCACTTTGACAATCATTGCTTCTTGTCCAGAAATCTTGACGGGATGACCGGAACTGTTTCGTTCGACGTAAACTTTAGGCAGATATTTGAATGTGCCCACTTTCATTTTGATAGCTTTCAAATCGTGTAATTTTTCCGGAAAAATGGGAGTCGCTGTTGAAAACCTTTTTCTGGTGTACGTCTGGATGAAGGGATTGAAGTAATGCAATACTGCAATGTTTTTTTGTTGATGCCAGAACACCTTTGCACCTAAATTGTTGTTGTTGACTACATCGAGCACTGTAAAGTCCAGAAACTTTTGAGACCAAGCATAGCGAAGTAGTTTCTCACAGCTTTTACTTTTTCCCTCGAGTAAGATGATCATCAAACACTTTGGTCGACTCTGCGATCCTGATATTCTGATTAGAAATTCTATGAAGCTCTTGGGATTTGTTCCCTCATTCAGAATTGGTATGAAGATTGTATTGTCATGGAGGTCTTGACTGGATTCAAAAAATCTGACACTCTCCGATGACACTTCTTGAAGCTTGATGTTCCTACTTGGAACGTTATTACTGATTTCTTGAATTATTCTGTCAACAGTTGATTGATGGTAATTGTGAATGTTTCCATCTATCATTAAAACAGTTTCATAAATTCTCGAATCATTCTTGATGTTTTGAAGAAGGTCATGAACCCAATGTGGGTTTTCAAACATTCCTTGTATATTTGTCAGGAACACAAATAGGGTAAAGATACTTGTGAACTTCGAATCAAACTGCATTTTAAGAACTTGTGAATTAAAGTTTCTAATGTATGGTTACAAAATTGTATATTTTAAATTCTAGACTCCTTCGCGAAAAAAAACCGAACTTCATCCGTTTCGTTCGACTGCTAGACTGGTGTTTTGAAATTCGAATCACCTTGGTAGCGAGTAATGTATTATTATTTAAAACCATAGGCTACTGCCTAGAAAAGAGAACCTCAACACGTAACATTATGCTTCTGTTTGCGATCAATATTTTTGCAATTTTGTCTCCGAGCGTAGGGTGCTATAAAAAGTCGACCTAGAAATTGTGTATTATGAAGTTGTGAAAAAAATATTCCGCATTTCTCGTTTCTCCCTTTTTAAACAAAAAAAAATGTCGCATAAGAATTATACTGTAATAACGTTCAGATGAGTTTAAGTTGAATTATTGAGCAACATGTGAAATTTGTACCGAGTATAAATTTCTCTGCATTTTTGTCAATTCTAAGTTATTATGACAATTATGACAGTTCATCCTTTTTATTTTTTTTATTTTTTAAATTTTTTTTCATTTTTTTTCATTTTTTTTCATTTGACTAGGAATTTACACATCTCAAAGAGTCATTCTGTGCAATGATAACAAATGATCTTTTTTTCATTTTTTGTTAAAATATTAGATAATTCTACAAAATAATTAGAATTAGATAATTCTATAAAATAATTAGAATTAGATAATTCTATAAAATAATTAGAATTAGATAATTCTATAAAATAATTAGAATTAGATAATT
>JBAGKK010034877.1:0-10803 GCA_037177015.1 Euceroptres primus
ATAGTTAATTGGCCTACGAAATCATTACATATTTTCATAGTCATTTCGATCACTTTATAATAAATTATATTTCCTTATTGTGCATACTTCAATTTCCTAATGTGTTATTGTTAATGATAATAATATATTTCGCTTTCTATATTATCGACGTATTTGTTTTCAAAGTGCAGACCAGTTTACCACAGAAGAAACGAGAAGGTAAAGATTTCCTTTTACTCCAAAAGATGTCGGTTAACCGTACGATTTTCTTTAAAATTATCCCTTCAGTTCTTTACTTTCGAGGTGCTATAGGATTGAGAAAGGCACGCCGGGAATTTTAGAAGTCTTTTCAAGGTTTTCTTGATTTTGAAGGAATTTTTTGTGCGCTTCTTAAAAGGGCGCGTCTCAGCTTCTTTCTTTCTTTTTTATTTTATTTCAATTCAATTTTGTCAATATATTATTATATCCTTAAATAATTAAATTATTTAATCACAAATAATTTAATAATTAATATTTATTATTTTGTGCAAGTTTAAGTAAAAAATATGTTTAAAACATAACTTGAAGAGTCCATCAGTCTTGAAAAATAATGAGAGAAATACAAAATAAAACAAAGCAAAACAGAAAAGTAACGAGGCTGATACTAGTGACCCATATTGGATTTATCTGAAATAATTTAGCATAACTTTATTAATATAGTCAGTATTCCTTTCCCTACAGGAACAAGCATAATACAAATAAAAATAGTATCTTTAACTGACAATAAATTACTGTTCTGAAGTTTAATGTTATCTGTTTTACTTAGGGAATAGGGACACTTATTATTATTATCCGGAGGAAATTAGGAAATTAATTTTTTGGTTAATTGTCTCAAAACTCTTGTAATACTTATTTTAAAAATTGCTAAAACTTTATATAATATGAAAACAAAGGAAGTTTCAAAATCAAACTCTTAAAATGCAATACACATTTTGGTTTCAATTAAGGACCCAAAAGCATCTCTTGCTTTTAATAATTTTTCGTTAAAATTTTGTTATTGTTTGAAAATGCTGCAAAATTTTATGCTACTGTTGTAAAAATAATTTAAATTCAATTAACGGTCTCGAAGTTATGACCTTCATGCCAGTGCGGTTTTTATAAGGTCGCAAGTTTTCGGACCTTCTTCAATTGTTCTTAATCAACGCGGAAAATAATAAGGAATCCTAATATATCACGGTTAAATTAAAATCGCAGGAGTGCTTTTGAATAAAAAAACAAAGACTACATTTTAAAAGTTTTTTTAGTCTAATTTTTTTCATCTACCATTACCTACACACTGAGAAAAAATCAGTTAAATTAACAATTAAATTATTCTGCTAAAATAGGGGCAGCAGATTTTTTTCTGTTATGTTTACAAAAATTTCTGTTAAGCCCTCGGATTTTACACTGTTTTCTGTAAAATCAACAGAAATATCTTTTAGGTAAACAGATTTTAAGAAAAATTAGAAATCTGTCTACCTAACAGATATTTCTGTTGATTTTACAGAAAAGCATATAAAATCCGAGGGCTAAACAAAAATTTCTATACATATAACAGAAAAAATCTGTTGTCCCTCTTTTAGTAGATGACGTGTTAGTTTAACCGATTTTTTTCTCTCCGCTATTAAATTTTCGTCAAATTTGAATAAAAATTGAAAGACCCTTGTTCAACTTTCATATTATTCACAGGAAAAACTAAGGATATTTTTTACAGATAATTTTTTAGAGGACTAAATTTTTATATCAATAAATAATTTGAGTTATTCTGCACAAGTTAAATTAGGTACTCAAATTCTTGGTAAAGTTTTTTTAACATTAAACATTTTTAATTAAAAGTGTTCTTAACATCATTTTAACTATATTTAACCTACTTTTTATAACAAAAAATTAATTCTACCTCAAAAGACGGTACAGAGCCCAAAGGTTTTCATGATTATATCTTCATGATTTTTCATAATTTTGGGCTGAAAAGTTCTATATTATTAATCCATAATTTATTATAGAACACTTGGAGAGTTTTTAGGTGTAAATATTTCATCAATGCTCTAGTCACTCTATTCGGAAATAGAATTCAAAAGTTATTTTTCATCATCGGTTAAAAAAAGAACTCTCTAAATTTGAATCAGTCAAAATTTTCACTGATTTTATTCAGAGACCCATTTCTAGCTAATTCATCAGTGAATGAAATCAGTGAACATTTTTACTGATTCAGATTTAGAGAGAATCTGAAATGCTTTGGTTTTGGGGCCACGATTGAAGCTGTTTTATCCTGAAAATTTAATTTTTGTTGCAGATAAAAAAGGAAGTTTTATTTTTTAAATATTCCAAGGGAGCTGTAATTTTTCAGAGTCTTAAAAAATCCACAAAAATCTTAGATTCCTGTCTAGAATCTAATAAGACGCTATATTGGAATTTTCTAGAATTTTCTAAAATCCTTCATGACTTCTGGAATTTTCGACAAACTTTTAGAATTTTCTAGAATATTTTTAATTTTCTTAGGCGGAAAAATTCTATAGAATTTATGTAGAATGCATTCTATAAAATGCTCACAAGAATTCTGCTCAAATTTCTATAGAGAGTCCTCCCAAGAATTCTAGTGCGATTTCTATAGAATCCTCACAAGAATTCGACATTATAGAAATTCTAAATAAAATTCTATAGAAACTGGACTAGAATACTTGTAGAATTCTTGTGAAGTCTCGATAAAAATTTGAGTAGAATTCTCATGAGACTTCTATAGAATGCATTCTACATAAATTCTGTAGAATTTTTCCACCTAGGTTCCTTTAACTTGTAGATTCATTAAATCTTTTCATGTCCCAAAAAATTGTCTATAATCTAGATTTTCGAGAATGTCTTAGAATCTTCCGGAGACTTTCTGATTCTTCTAAAATCTTCCATGAACTTCTAAAATCTTCTAATCTCTTCTAGACTGAATGAAATCAGTGAAAATTTTGACTGATTCAGATTTAGAGAGAAGATGAAACCCTTTGGTTTTGGGGCCACGATTTGAAACTATTTTATCCTGTGAAGTTAATTTTTCTTACAGATAATCTTTACCCGGAATCAGGGTAAACTTTACCCTTTGTTTTTTTCTGTGATTGATAAAAATCCTATTATTATTCATTCTAATCTTAATAGTCCCACCACCAAATGATGTCTCACCTTAAAATAGAAATGTCACAGACTTGAACTAGCAACGTGAGGTGTCATGTTCCTCCGAGAGTGCGTTCAAGATAAACTGCCATTACGATACATAGATTGTAATGTCTTGGTGCAGTTCCAGTGTTAGAAATATAAGCCCTTGACTTGTACTACACTCGAACCTGTGTCCTGTGTACCTAGATAAGTTGATACATTAAACATGCAGAGAGAGGGAACGAGGGGCCAAGTACCATGCCATGCCGGTTGAATCAGCTGTGAGCGGCATGGAACCGTTCACAGTCGCGTTTGTGACCCGTTGTCAGTTGCCCGTGCCTTGTGCGACGATCAGGACCGCGCACAATTATTCCACAACGTCCATACAATACCACGTTTTCAAGTGATCTACATAAATCAACATTCAAACTTGAATTGCTTCTAGTCCATCGTCAAACGTTCCTTAATCATTATTCTTAATTTGCTAAGCTTTCGAGCTTTCGCCTAGAAAATTCCAGTTGCAGCACTACAATCACTTATTATTCTTCCTCTTGTGCATGCAATCGATCATCAATTACTCAAGAATTGACGGTAACCTGTCGAATATTGCTTGAAATTAGTCGGCTGGCCTCAAAATATCAATTACCAATCCATGGACTACCGATGGACGATCAAGGTGATGGTGAAGCTTAATGGAGATCGGGCTTGAGCCCAATTATTTATGAAATCAACTGGAATTCGTCGAAACTAATCAGGGAGAAGTCTTTCAATGATCTTCAAGATGATTTAAAAGGATTAGGACGACGGAGAGACAGATAGAGAGAGAGAGAGAGAGAGAGAGAGAGAGATGGCGAACGGAATATCCTTCGGACGTACTGCTACCAGTACTGTGCTTATCCTATTGGTGAGTCGCATTGACTTTTCTTTTCGAGGCCATTGCTTGGCATATCGATGAAAACGCGGACTTGCACCGTGGTCGACGTCAATTACCTATCAAGCAACGATCGAGGGTTCATTAAATTCTCCTGGAGCACTAAAGACGCATTTTCGATTTAGTACATCTCAAGAAGGGTTTACGTTTACGAATACTTATTTTTTTACATGTTGGATCAAAACGTTGCAGATCAATTTTTTAACAATAAAAAAAAATTGAAAATACATGGGAAAAATAGTAATTTGTTGTTGGTTAAAAGTGTTGCAGATCGGATTGATCCATTTTTTGGATCATATAATTCCCGATTTACTGTGAAATGAATTTTACCCCCATGATATAAAAGTCATGCATGGTCATTACGACTAATTATTAAACTCCTTTTACTTATTTTATTTTGCATGCAATAAAGTTTCCTGGTTCAGAATCTATAAAAGTTAATTTTTTACTCTTTGTCCAAGTCACCTTCTGGGTCGCAAGGTCATGTCTCTACAGAATTTGATGAAACAAATATATTACGTATTTTGAAATCATGTACCTACTTTCATTTTAAAAAACTCGTAAAATATGCTTACTAATCAATTTAAATGTGTGAATTTATTCGAATGTAAGGCAATCATCGCATTCCGATGATTTTAACTAAAAATACTGTAAGACCATACGTCTTTAGGAATATTTTCGTAATCAGATTAGAAGCTTCGCATGAGTGATTGATTATTTTTGAGCGTTACTGTTTATGAGCATTTTACAATGCAGTCGTAAGCACTGTAAAGTATAACCAGTTGTCAGATTTCGTAACTCTTGAACTCTATCGCGAACGATATAAAGAAACTATTACTCATACGACTTCCGATATTGCTATAGAAATTCTTTAGTCTAAAGAAAAGCGGATGCGTTGGAAAACTGATGCAAAAAGAAAAAGTTAATTTCAAACTGCATACAGCTAACTTCAATATTAATGTTGTCAAATAGTGAAAAATGACTAACATACAGTTTATATTCTAGGAGAAAAATGTTCACTTTAGCAGGAAAAAAATTGAAAACATACAAAATGTCATTTTTAATAACAATTATTGTAAGTCGTACAATTATTGTAGGTAATAATAATTATTCATGCAGCTTTTTAAATTTACGTCCTTTAAAAATGATCGGATTTTAAACAATGAGGGCTCATTTTGTTCACTTAAGAATTTTCGAAGCCTTCAACGTCTTAGATTTTTAAATTAATGTCTCATTTTCAAACTACAACTACATATTTCTTTGAAGGAATCTTTCATTAATTACGTGAGAAAAAGAAGAGTAAATATGAGAAAGATAAAAATAGAAATTCCGATAATATGAGAGAGATGAAAATAGGACATTTATTTTTTTGTTCCCTTATGTAGTAATTATTGAACGCTCCTTTATAAACTTTATTTGAATGTACAAGGTCTGAATTTAATAGTTAAAAATGAGAAATTAATTTAAAAATCTAAGACGGTAAAGGCTCAAAAAATTTTTAAATGAACAAAATGAGCCCACATTGATTAGAATTCAATCATTTTTAATTTTTCATGATTTTTAATCCAATCATTAAATTTTTTTAAATACTTAAAAAACTGCATAAAACTTTGACCTACAATAATTGTTATTAAAAATTACATTTTTTATGTTTTAATTTTTTTCTTGCTAAAGTGAACATTTTTCTTTTAGAATATGTGTTAAGTAACATTACCAATATATTTTAAGATGATAAATAATTAATTATTTTTTTTTAAGAACCCTTAAGACAGTTAAAAGTAGTTTTAATATTTTGTTATAGTGTTACGAAAACAAAATACTTGATAAAATGTATGTATAAATTCTAGAAGAATCGTTTTCCGCAAGTCTGACCACGCGCAAGTTTTTTCTACTTGCTGAAATAAACGTAGACACGAAGAAAGTTTTTCAGTATGGCTGACCACACGCAGCCTTTTTCTACTTGCTGAAATATACGTAGACTCTTCTTCTGTTGGCAACGCAACGTACACTTTGAATTCGTTACGCGTATACGCATTAACATTGTTTATCTTTTTTCAATTTCTAATAAATTAAATAATACAATTAATAATAACTAAAATACATACATATTATGCAAAAATTGTCTATTGAAAGTAAACTTATTTAGAAAAAGTGAGTTCCGCCGGATAAGTAATTTGTTGCTTAACTGAATTCCTATAGAAGTATTTTTCTTTAAATTCTACATTCTAAGATTGTTTCGTCGAATTGGTGCTGTGAGATTATTTTTCAATGGACTCAACAACTTGTATTTTGTAAAAGTAATGCTGATATGTATATGAATAAGCATTCACTGTTAGAAAAATCTGTATTAAGCTTCAAATACGGTACGGACATTGAAATCTAATATACTGAATATTAAATTGAATACAAAAGTATTTTAACCCTAATACAAAATGTATTAGTTTGAATATAAATGGGTAGTAAGTTTAATGTACATTGTATATTAATCGTCAGCTACGTCACAGTATATTAAAATTACGATACATTGACATTAATTTTAAAAATGATACGTATATTAAATTTAAGATCATTTCTAACAGTGTTTACAAAGCCAGTATACACCCCCAGTTGAATGGATCATAGAATATAGAATAGAATAGAGTATTATAAATTTAATAGCACTTGCACTAACGCATAATGTAGCTGAATTTATTATTCTTTGGGTACATTTTCTCTATTTTATAGCCCCGTTTTACATACCCGGTATCTATCGTAAATGCTATGTCGCCCTTATTTAAGGGTATATAATTCGCTATTCACCAATTATGAATGCTTCATCCTCATAAAATTTTTGTACCACGAGGTTGCATATTTTTTGTTCTATCCTTTTCGTTCTTTTGTTCTATTCTGTTCTATTTTTTTCGTGTCTCTAGAGTCAAGGATATCGGCGTTATCTGGTCGGTGATTGCAATACATACTAGATTCACTTGTAAGCATACTTTTTCTCGCTCACTTACACTTGCACTTTTCGTATGATATGCGTGCAGGTGTATTGTATCGGGTCTCATGTTCGGACAAAGAAGTTAACGCATAAGTTACTTTATTCAGACATTCTTTCTTTTTTCCATTTTCTTTATTAAGATTTTAAGATATTATTAAGATATTTTCACTAATTGCATATTGAAAATATGAAAATGTATTGTTAATTATAATCAAAGATATTAACAAATTGAAGAAAATCAACTCATCACGTAACTCTACTCAATATTGAATACGCTCAGTAAGATTCGAAAATCATCTGCTATAATCAACAGACATCCTGTGTAACCAATGAGGAACTTCCTCTTGGAGACATAACACCCTCAATCATCGGTTACGCTGTCACTATTCGGCATAATTCAATCACTTGATTACAGGCTTATCAGCACAGTTGAATAGTTCCCATTTTAACTTATTGTCATGCCAATAAAGTCAATTCAACTTCGTTTAAAATCTCTGATTTTTCAGCTTTTTGTTTGACACCATTAATTTTTATATAATACAAAGATGTTACGATTAAATTAAAATTTTTTACTTACTTTTACTTACCATTAAAAACTATACTGTAAAAAAAGTCTCACACACTTTTCATTGGCTGAATTTAAAATGTAAGCATTTTTAAAATTTCTTTTTACTGTCTAATATTAAATGTGCATTCTAATTGCAAATTGAACGAAAATTGAAACTGAACAAAATTGAATTGCCAGTTGAACGTTTCTGCAAATTCTACAACTTAAGTTTTTAAGAAAATGCTTTTTTTCTTAAAACAATAAAATCGCTGAGCATGTTGTCGATTAAGTGGAACTCAATAAAAAGAACTTAAAATTGGAATAAATGTTAAGAATGCGAATTCCAAAGCTAGAATGCGTTAAGCATTCCTTTGTGTATCTCAGGGAGTTGTAAATTTTCTGCTGGCGTCATCCGGTTTCGTATGAGTCGTTTCTGTTTTCACAAATACCAGATCTGAAGTCGTAAATATATTGTGCTCAATCAAAGAGCACGAACCTTCTCCTGACTCATGAAGATGAGTTGAATCAAAAGTTACAAAAAATTTCAAATGTCTTTTCGTTCCTGATAAAATTAAAAGTCTGAGTTCAGTGACTCTAGATATATCACAGAAAAGAGTAGCCTTTCATTTAAGACCTATTTAAGCATTAAAACAAAACGATTTTTGTGTAAATTTTCGGTATTCAACCATCATGAATCACAGTGGTTCAGTAGTTAAATATTAGGGAAAGTAGGGGATTTCTTTTTCGAAAAAGGGGATTTATTTTTAAGAGGGGGTAAGTTTTTTTTCCTCCAAAATCTTAAAAATCAAAAATCAAACATCAAAATCTCAAAATCTTAGATTTCTGCCTAGAATCCAATGAAACACAATCATTGGAATTTTCTACAATTTTCTAAAAACCTTCATGATTTCTGGACTTTTCGACAAACTTTTACAATCTTCTAGAATATATTTTCAAGTTTTCAAAAAACTTATAGATTCATTAAATCTTTTAAAATCCCAAAAAATCTTCTACAATCTAGATGTTTGAGAATGTTTTAAACTCTTCCAGAGACTTTCTGATTCTTCTAAAATCTTCCATAAACTTCTAAAATCTTCTAGTCTCTTCTAGACTTTTTTTTAAAGACTTTCAAAAAATCTACTAAATTTTAAGAGGATTTTGAAAATAGTCTAGAAGATTTTTCAAGATTATTAGAGTCTTTTGTAGATTTGGGAGTACACTAAAAGATTCTGCAGAATTCTGGAAATTCTGATGGAGTTCAGAATATTCTTGTGGATTCTAGAAGGTTCTAGAAGATTTTGGAAGAGTGCAGAAGATTCTAGAATACTCTGGAACATTATGGTAAAATTTATAAAATATTTAGAGAATTTTTACGTTTTTCAGATAAATTTTGAAGTTTCTAAAGAATTTAAGAGAATTTTGGGAATTTTTTGTAGATTTTGTAAGATTTCAAAAGATTCTGGAGAATTCTGTAGAAGATTCTAGACCGGACTAGGTGACCTCGATTTTTTTTCTCCGAGATATGGCACATTAACCATTTCAGTCTCACATTGAAAAACTAGCAAAGAAGGCGAAGAAGCGAATAAAATTGTGTTATTCGATCGAGAAAGGGTTTGGTGTCTAAAGGATTTTGAGTTTGCTGAATCCGAATTTGAGTATTTCTTAAAATTTTGGTCCGCCATATTGGATTCGCCATCCTGAATTTTGTACATCTGAGCGCAAATTCGGATTCAGCAAACTCAAAAACCTTTAGATACAAAAGCCTTTCTCGATCAAATAACACAATTTTATTCGCTTTCTTCGCCTTCTTTGCTAGTTTTTCAGTGTGAAACTGAAATGGTTTATGTTATCCGGCGTCGGATAATTTTTATCCGCCTCCCGATAAAAATTATCAAACGTCGGATAATTGTAGTTTTCAATTTTTTGCAAAGTTTTTATCCCACTTCAGATAAAAAATATATCTGGGATTTACTGTCAAATAAGCAGACACTCGTGCGTGTAGAATTTTATTTCGAAAAATAAAAATCCACATGCTACAATAAAGTGACTTTTAATTGGGGTTAAGTTAAGTCGTTTAATCTTTCCCAGTCCATTTTTACATGCTCAAGGGACCGATTCCGAAAGCTCTTCGAACTTTTTGTTAACTTTTTATATCAAGGTATGGGTAGGGAGCAAGAGGGTGAGGTATATAGCTTCAAGATGTATAATCGTTCCGAAAAAAATAAGAATCCAGCATACGATGCTATTAATAGAATTATGCTTATCTTTACGAAGTCTATATATAGCTGCAGTGGGTGTGTAATGTGTGTAGGGTGTTCTGATGCAGGGAGAATATAATGGGATTTGAGGACGTACGATCAGAGAAAGGTAGATGGAAGGAGGTTATTCGTACCGGTTTCAGAAATGGTATGCATTCAGATATGTAAGAAAGATGCACGAGACTAGTGCTGCTGGCGCCAAATTCATTGACACCGCGCCATTATTTCAGAGGAATGAGGCAAGGTCGCGAAAGAATGCGACCCACGATTTCGTAAGAGCTGTTTCCGAAATAAAACGAAGGGCCAGGTTTCACCAGTCGTAAAGCCAGTGCTGAATGATTGTACAATCTCTTCTCGCTTTTATTATTATTATGTGCAAATTCTGGAGACGAGTCAAAAGGCCAAAACTTGCAATACCTTTTTTCTTGCAATGAAGTAAAGTTTTTTTTTATAGCTTAGAACAATGATCTTACATTTTAAGAAAGTAACGGTACAAACTGGTCCTTGTATATTGGATGACTGCTGATAGTCGGGTAAAATCTGCACTTATACGTAAGTATTTGGTATGTGCCCTATGACTCACGCGGTCAAGCACGAATCGCGATTTCTCTCGATTCGCGTAAGCTTTTAAAAGGAACCACCATCAGTAATCCAGTCCAGGAGTATTGAGAAAGGTTATTAGTAACACACTAAATCCAGAAGGGTCATTTGTGTTGCAGCACTTTGATCCGATGCTGAATCAATTGAAAAACAGTTGAAATCTATACGACTACTACATTGAAAATTACAAGTACATTCATATTTTTATAACGTAGATTTCAGTTGTTTTCAAATGATCCAGCATCCGCTCAAAGCGCTGCATCAGTAGATTGATTCTGCCGTCCAAAGTAAAAAGTTAGGTAAGTGCTCTCGGAGTTGAACGGAGATATTCAAGAAAAACCATTTGCGCTAA
>JBAGKK010034898.1:0-10802 GCA_037177015.1 Euceroptres primus
CCATTTTTTATTCAACAGCTTTGCATTCTTTGGCCTTCGATTCGAATTCTTTCGCATATCTGCAAAGACCGACGATCAGTTCCTTGGTCAAAATTTTGCACAAATTGGCAACGATTTGATAATTGCCATCTTTTAACAGCCGATTATTGACTTCATTTACCCACTTTTTTTCAATTTGCTCTCGTGCCCTTTCGCATACCCACATGTGCTCCATATCTTCGTCTTCTTCTCCACAGAATCTACAGTCTACATTATTATACCCTTTATGTCCCGCTTTTCCTACGTTCCCACATCATAGTCTTGTCCACTGAATTTTATCTGGAAGGCTCAACAACTTTCGGTTTTTTCAGTAACCTTCCCCTACCTCTGCTGTCCTCCAACTTTTATACTGAGTACAGTAAGAAGATTCTTCTATTCTTACCTCATCTTCCCGTTTTTCCTTCTCCAGTAACTTTTTAGTACCCCTCCCGAGTGCATCTGGAATTGCATTTTCTCTACTTTCATCTCCCTTCCACCCTATGATTTGCTCCTCCCCAAAATCTGCTAAAGCTTGTTTCAGATTATTGCTTCAGGTCGTGGGATCTTTGTTTTTAACTGCTCTCAATTCTTCCTTGAGGCAGATTTTGGGGAGACTATCGTCTTCCATATTAAGGATATTTTTGCTTCTATCTCAAAACTGCATCTGCCTGTTTCTGTTCTCCAAATGTACCCCGGTGTATTCCTATCAACTCCCATGACCATTTTAACAAACCTAGCATGAGCCCTTTCCATCTCCTCCCTTCTTTCCCATCCCCAGATCTCAACTCCGTACATTCCTCCTGACTTGGCTAGGACATCCATTAGATAAAGTCTCCTCTTTAATCCCCCTAACCTGGTTCTACTCATGATCCCCTACCAGAAACCCAGATATTTATAATTGTCCACAACTTTGATTACTTACCCAGAAATTTTCCAATTTTCGTTTTTGCCCTTTCTTCCCCCTTTTCTGAAAACCATAATTTTTTACTTTCCCGCATTGATTTCCAATTTATTTTTGGCTATATACCCTTCCAACAGTAGTAGCATCCTTCTCAGGTCCTCCGGGCAGTTTGCCACCACCGCAAGGTCGTCTGCGAATTTTAATGCGAAAAGTTTTTCCTTCCCTATTACCGATCCTCCAGCATTTTTGTTTTCCCATATTTCGTCCATATCATCAATAAAAATGTTGAACAGAGTGGGACTTAAAGGACATCCCTGTCTCACTCACCTACTGGTTTTGAAATTATCTGTGAGTCCCTCCTCTGTGATCACCTGGTTATCTGTTTCCCTGTAGATGGCTTTTATCATTTCCAGCATTTTTCCCTTGATACCTAATTTAGTCAGTTTTTTGAATAAAATTGTTCGGTCGACTATGTCGAACGCCTTTTTAAAGTCGATAAACGCGTATAGTTTCCCTCTTTTTCCTTTCAACTTGTTATTTATCAAGGAGTTCAATACAAAGATATGATCTCTTGTCAATCTTTTCTTTCTAAAGCCTGCTTGAGATTTTTTATAAAGATCCTTTTCCTCTAGCCAATCCCTTATTCTGTCATCCATAATTGAAGCCAAGATTTTATAACCCGAGTCTAATAAAGATATCCCTCTGTAGTTCCCCGTATCGTCTTCCTGTCCTTCTTTTAATATTGAATAAATGACTGCTTTTTCCCAGACTTTCGCAATTTCACCGTTACTCCAAAAGCCATTCAATATTTGCAGAATTTCTTACCCAAAAATCTTTGGTAATTCTCTTATAAATTCTACCGGTATCCTATCTTTCCCTGGAGCTTTTCCTTTTTTCATTTTCTTAAGAATTTTTTCCAGCTTTTCTATCGTTATGTCTTTATTTAGCCTATCTTCTTTAGACCTTCCCGCATTTTCATTTCCATGTGTTATCTGTTCGTTACAAGGCCCTCCCTCCCTTTGTATGGTGTTGTCCAGAGCGGTGTCGTTTATTTCCGTGTTTTCCAAAGTGATATCTACTCCCAGTAAATTTTCAAAGTGATTTTTCCATCGATCCTTCCCTATCCCTTGCCCTGTTTTCGAATTCCAAATTTCCCAATCGCTATACAAAGATCTCCCATGTTCCTACTTTTTTCTACTTCCTCCCAATCTTTTTCTTTTTGTCCCTTGATTTTTGCCCTGTACAGGTTTCTCAGTTTCTTCTTTTCTTTCTTCAAATTCATATTATCAACCTGTCTTTTATTTTTCAAATATTTTTTTAGGCAAGCCCAGACCTTTTTCCGTTGAATTGCACACTCTTCACCGAACCATTTTTTCGACCCCCTTTTTTTAATCTTGTCTTTTTCCCTGCCTTCCTGATAATTCCTACTCTCTTTGCTGCCTCCCATACACATTTTTTGAATCTACCCCACCTTTCCTGACACCCTTCCCTCCTGACTTCTTCCTCCCACAACTTACCCATTTCATTCCTGAATTCATTTTCTTTCCTTGGGTCCCAGACGAGCTTTTCTGCTTCGAATTCATTTTGATTTTCGTATTCACCTGCCTCCCTGTTACCTTCCCCCACCTCTAATTTGAATGTTACTGGAAGATGGTCCGATTTGATTCGAAATTCTACTTTCATTTCAACTATTGGACAATTCTCTTCCGTCTCTAAATAAATTACGTAATCGAGGACCGACCCTCCGTCTTCGCAGATATGCGTCCAATTACCCATCCTGTCCCTTTTAATTTTACCATTTAAAATTATGAGCCCGTGTTCTTCACAAAAATCCAGAAACTTTTTTCCTTACTAAATGACTAGTTTATCTTCGGATTTTCTATCCCTAGCTACATGTGTATCAATTATGTCAACATCAAATTCTTCAATTTTTTCGTCCCCCTGTTCTTCATCTATCCTCGCATTTCAATCACCCACCAGGATCAAATGGACATCTTCCATCCAATACTTCCTTGAGTTGGGTTATATCCAACAATTCACTTTTATTATTGGTCACCCTTCCAAGCTGTTACTCCTTTGGAAACTGGAAAGGTTACCTGCTCCTGAGTTTGCCCTTTTTTCTATCACTGGTGATCGCGTCGTTTTATTACTCTTACTGAAAGCTTGAGATAGAACTCTCTCTTGAGTCGAATCGCTCTTTCTGCTATTCAAAAATTTCTTTAGCTTAAGTCCACTTTTAGTGTCCAACGTATCCACTTTATCCACTTTCTTTGGTCTGCCTGGGCCCTTTTTGAACTTCCCGCCATCGTCAAGTTCTTCCGTGGTCTGCGTTTCGGCGCCACCTTTTGGTAAACCGCCCGCTTCCTGTCTTCTCTTGGCGAGGTTCTTGCTTTTTCCCGACATAACCTCGATTTTCAGACAAATTCAACGAAGCCTTTCCTGAGCCCTCAACAGCAAAAAAAGTTTAGATACCACTCACACTAGCAAAACCCGATTCACTTCATGGAATTTCACTCCTTGTGTAAAAAAGACCTGCAAAATAACTAAACTCTAAGCAAATTAGCCCAACTCGCTACCGCGTCGCGTGTGCACACTACAGCGGCCTCTCCTCTTCTTATTATTTTAATATAATACATTCATGAATAATTTTTCAAATTAAAATTATTATTCTGATGAAACGTGCTTAGTCATAATATTAATGTTTCATTATTATTTAGTTAAATGAAGATTTCCATTATGAATATTTCTGGCTGCGTTTTACGTATTTTACATATATTCCAATTAAGTCAAAATGTTACATTGAAAAATGAGCTTCACGTACCTCTTGAATGTTTGGTGCACCGTTTGTTTGCAATTAAACCCGTTGTTCACAATCCAATTCACTTATTCGACAATTTTACTTGTTTGAAAACATTGAGCTGCGTTTGTGTGGCACACAGGTGAGCCATCTGTGTGACTGCTGTGTGTCGATTATGACTCAAGAATCAGAAATACGCTTCCACTCCCACCAACTCGAGTAGAACTCGGCACGACTTCTGTAGACTCTTAGCAACTCAAATCTTATACCTCAGCTAACTCCTTTAAATCCTGCGGACTCTCTCATTTTTGAGTCGCGATAGAGTAAATCTAGGAGTATTTAGATCGCTCGAGTCTCAACTCGAGAGGGAACAGCCCTTTGCTTTTGGCTATGCATACTAAGGTTCAAGTGTAAATAACTCAGCTTAGACTTCATCAAATTAAAAAAATTATGGATGTTTTGGAAAGATCTTTTTATGCACTTTAAGATAATATTACTTAATTTTTTTTAAATCAAAGTTTAGCCTCGATTTATCGAAATAAAAAATTAAAATCGATTTTTGATAAATTCCGACATCATTTTTTTTTAATATTCTTAAAAAAAGGTAAAATTCTTCCTCTTCAAAATCCTATATTGACAAAAATGGGGTGACTTTCCGTTTTAAAGAAATAAGCTTTTGCAAGAACGGGCGTCCCTAACGTACCGCACGGTGCTTCGCTGCTGGCGCGTCTGTGAGTGTAATTTATATAGTCTAAATACTCAAAAGTGTTGAACAGTAAAATCGCTTGTTATTTGATAAAAAAGAAATATACTCACTGTTTAAATCAAATTTCAGCATAATAATATAATAGGTTACAATGCACAATGCCTCTTCCATTGTTATTTTGATCGAAACATTCAAAGCATTTCATTCGGCTATACAATAGGAGCTTTTTTCTAGAGCACCGTTTATGCTATAATTTGTTACTGACATTCTCTGCTTTCACTGAAAGTATACTTATCTACATTTATTAATCGCATACACATGGTATGTAATCCTACCTGATATACTTTACATTTATCATGGCATCGCCCAGTGTCTGGTTTGATCGATGTTGTAACCTGTTTCAAAAACTTACTCATGGAAAAAGTTCAGATTTGAGAATTATTTTCAAAAATCAACTGGCGAAATTGCCTGCTAACGTTCCATTTAATGCAAAACTGTGTTGGGATTGCAGAAAAGAATTGCAGTTGCTCCCAGAAAAGCAATCAAATAGCCCTAAGGAAGTTTTTGCAGCCAATAACTTAGATCTTCCTGATATGGATCACGAAACACCTCTCGCCAATAATGTTTCTGTTAATGATGATTCCAGTGATGCCACTTTTTCTTCACCACCAATGTCTAAGAAATCAAAGTTACAATACGACAAAGAGTATTGTAAAGCAGCTATTGAAGTTTTTGAACAAATAAAAGATAAGTTTAAGAAATCAAGTAACAATTCGGACAAAGTGTTACTCCTGAGCCTTGCACCTCAATCTTGAAGTTGTAGAAAATTAGCAAACGAATTTGGCTGTTTCGAACGTTAGGCTAAAAAGCGAAAAATTTCGTAGATAAGTATGGAATTTTGACGTCACCAAATTCAAAAGTAGGGGGGGGGGGAAATTAGCTGCCGAAACCCCAGGACTTATTAAATCTTTTTATGAAGATGAGGGAAATAGTCGTCTCTTAGCTGGTATGAAGGACTTCCTGTCAGTAAAAATGGAAGATGGGAAACGCAAACATGTTCAGAAAAGACCGATACTTAGTAATCTTTCTGAATTGTACGAAAAAATGCAATATCCTGTTATTAAAATTGGTTTTTCTAAATTTTCTCAAGTTCGACATCCTCATTGCGTTCTCGCTGGAGCTAGTGGCACACACACTTTTTGTGTTTGCGTACACCATGAGAACGTAAATCTAATGCTAGAATGGGATAGATTTAGAAAATCTAACTGGAGATACTGATTTACCTCTTGATACTTATAAAGACTGTTTCAATGCATAATGTGCTACTGCTTGCCATCTTAGTGAATGCGAGTCGTGTCCCGATGAAGAAGTGATTAAAAATCATTTTAAAACAGTATTTGACAAACATTTCATTGATAAGGTGGAATTTCAGATTTGTCAGGAGACTGATAGATGTACTCTGAAGACTAAGGTAGCAAACAGCGATGAATTTATTGATAACCTTTGCGATCGTTTGGTGCAACTTAAAGCGCACGATTTTATCGCCAAAGAGCAATCTTCATTTATCAAGCGTCTCAAACAAAATTTACAATCAGGACAATTTCTTATAATGTTCGATTTTTTTCAAAACTTTGCATGCGTAGTCCAAAATTCTGCTCAAGCCCACTTTTGGAACAACTATCAGTGTTCGATGTTCACTGTGGTAGTGTATTTTAAAGTAACGAGAGAAATAAAACGTACTATAGCTATAATATCCAACAATTTGAGCCACGATCCAGCTGCAGTTTATAAGTATCGTGACGATAATAATTCATGATAATAATAGTATCGTGACGATAATAATTCACGATAATAATTCATGACGATCAGAAGATCGTTATGAATTATTTGAAAACTGAGTTCGATCCCACAAAAATGAAAACAATTATTTACATTTTGGACGGTGCAGGGCAACACTTTAAGAATAAGTACAATTTTTTAAATCTGCATCATCACAAAACTGACTTTGGTATTCTCGCAAAATGGTATTTTCATGCTTCTGCTCATGAGAAAGGACCATGCGATGGAATTGGTGGAAACCTAAAGCGTCAAACGGTACGAGCTAGTCTACAAAGATTCATCGAGAGATCAGATCGAAATAGCGCAAGCTTTATATTAATGGTCAAGAAAATCATTTACAGAAAGTTTTGTTTTCCTTAGTACGAAAGACGATTGTACTAAACCTGCTGAAATGTTACAAACGCGTTTTGTCGATGAAAAGACTGTGCCAGGTACATTAAAATATCATGCTGTGATACGTATTGATGACGGAATAACACTAATATTGAAAAAATATTCTTCATCTACGGGGTATGACATTTTACCGAAAATCCAGACCAAGAAACAAGCCGTGAAGAAACGTTTACGTTAATGTACGCGTTTTTGAGAGGGAGTTTAAAAACATACTGCAACCTCTTTCTGGCGAACTCTAGAAACTTATTTTTATGGGCTAACTGCAGACGATTACAATTTAAATACAGTCGGACCTGTATCATTTCAATATTTCAGGGGGAGTGTTGAAATGATACAGGTCGCTCGGAGGGGAAAATGCAGTTGCGAGTAGGTATTTGCACATACACGTATGCATACATGTGTGTGTGTAAACTATCTGCGCAAGCGTCAAACTACCATAGTGTATGGTAACGACAAGTGGTGGGGGCAACAGATGAGGGGAACTTGAAATGGTACAGGTCCGACTGTATATGTTTTATTGAATACAACATTGACAATCAGCACCCACCATGCGCACCAGTAGCGAACCACCGCGCGGTACGTCGGGGGCGCTCGCTCTTGCAAAAACTTATTTCTTCAAAACGGGAAGTTTCCCCATTTTGCCCAATACAGAGTTTTAAAGGGGAAGCATTCTACTTTTTTTAAAGACTATTTTTTAAAACATCGATGATGTCGGAATTTGTCAAAGATCGATTTTAATTTTTTATTTAGCTAAATCAAGGTTAAATTTTGACTAAAAAAAAATTAAGAAATATTATCTTCAAGTGCATAAAAAGAGCTTTCCAGAAATTTGGACCCCTGCCATTAGGCAACTCGTTGCTTTAAGACCTTAAAATTTACAACATGACTTAAGGACCAATAGTACTACAATATATGTGAATTTGAACATGATCAATGGCATCCGCAAAAAACTCAAAAATTTCACCCCCCCCCCTCGGTAAATATTTGTCCGTATGACAACATTTTCTTACCATATAGTACCATCCAAAAGTACTACACTTTGGCGAAGTTTGAGTCCAATCGGGAAATTTGGGATTTTAGGCGGGGTCATTTCAGACGCAATGCCCCTTATATCGAATTTGTCGCCACTTTTCCTGATAAATCGCGAGGGAGCACGCACGGTGAACAAAATAAACATTTTTTTGTGAATATAATATCTGCGAGAATTGAAGTTTTGGTTTTGTTTTAAAAGTTTCTAAGAGGTTTATATCAATGACATAATCTTTATTATTTAAAAGTATATTTTATTTTCAACGAAAACAGTAATTTACAAACGCGCTGTCACAGGCAGTTTTGTCTCCTTACTCTTACTTCATGGATTCCACCATATAATTAAGAAACTCTATATCAACAAAGTTTGACCTTAAATCCTATTTCACAAAAAATGTATCGTTTATTACAAACTGCTTCTTAACTCTGACCACAGAATACGTCAATTTTCTTAGAAATAAGATATGAAAGAAAACTAAAGGTAGGACATGAATAATGTAGAAATTTTATTAATTCTGCAGAAGACTCTTCATCGTTAGGCAGCTACCAGTTAAGATTTTCTGCAAATTTCAATCTCTGGTCGTTTTTAATCGTCTACGGTGATGATTTCGCGCCAAGGCGTGAACAATAGTTATACAAAAGTAAATAATCATCAACATTACGAACTTGTCAAACAACCATGAGATAACTGTTGATCCATCCTGTAAAAAATATAAATTTCATAAAGTTTATGCTACAACAGGCCTGAACAACGAGGAGAAATTTCAGGAATTTTTCTCAAACGCCCGATGTGGTACTTCCATCTCTTCGACTCCTCTCTCAGCACGAAAAAGTTGGGGTTGGTTGATACCGCGTGCACTCTTCTGACTCTCGTAACGTAGATTCCGGAGTCCAGTACCGCAAAATAGACATTTCCAGCCGGGTGCTTTTGGGGTGACTTGGGGAGTTTATGAATTATTTAATTATTATATAATTATGAGCCGTATGACGAAAAAGAATGTATACTAATCTCCTAATCTGAAATGTGTCATTATTTATTTATGGCAGGAACATTATTTAATCATTAATAATTTATTAATTTAATAATTGTTTTATAAATTATTAATATTCATTATATTACAAGTAGTAACAAAACAAATTGTGACATGTTAAGGACATATATTTTAATAATATTACATTATATTATTACATTTTAATATCTCCTATTATACACAATATAAATCTCATAAAAGAAATAGTGTTAATTATTTAATAATAGTTATAACTATTATTGTAACCAATAATGATTATAACTACATAATTAAATAGTGAATAATATTAATAATAATTAATAATTTATTAATTAATTAATCATATTGCAAGTATTAACAGAGAGAATCGTGGCATGCTGAAGACATATATTTTAATAATATTGCATAATATATGAAATGAATGTTATAAATGTTATAAAAGAAAAATTCATTACAAATAGTTTGGAAGCACAATCCTACAAACTAAAATAAATCTTGTTCTGAATAAATAAATTTTAAGCAACTTATAATGAACCATCAGACGTCACACTTACTCGTGCTTGCCGCGAGTAATAACTTGCCATCTTTGTTTCGACGAGAGCATCAATATCGGGTTCTATTTCTGATAAAGCAAGTCTCATCAATGATGAAAGAGTTATCTCACTTAATGAAGCACTTTCTTTAGATTTAATGTAGTTCATTATTGAAAAAGAGCTTTCACATTGATATGTAGAACCAAACATGGATAATATTCGTAAAGCAAACATACTTAATTTAGGATAATCGTCTTTTGGTAATAAACTAAATAATTGTTCTCCGTACGCTTTTCTAAACTTGAAGCGAGGATCCTCACGCAGTGTGCGTAATTCAGATCTTAATCTTTGATCAATGACATTAACCCCAAGCGGATCATTAAATAATTCCAGATCAGGTTTAATAGCATCGATGTCCTTAAATCTGTACTGGAATTCTTTTTGAACGTTCAATAAATCTGGCACAAATTGAACAAAACTCAAGTTTGGAAATTCTTGACTGAGTTCCTTGCAACTTGGAAAACATTTCAGATCATTGTTTCGTAATAGAATTATAAAATGTTTTATCGCACTATGAAGATTATTAATGTGTTTCATTAAAACTGGAAGATTTACCTTTTTTATTTGCATTTCAGTATTAAAAAAATTAAAATGTGCTGTAATATCAGTTACAAATGCAAGTTCACTAAGAAAATTAGGATCTGTAAAAAAACTAACTTCGCTAATAAAAACCACCACTAACACCACCACCACCACCACTAACTTCGCAATATAAACTCAGATCTCCGTAGCAAGCCTTGACTTCATCTAAAAAATCTATAAACAATCGGTGGGTAAGAGAGTGATTACCACCCCTGATAAGATTAGTTATTTTCATTACTATAGTCATAGTATTCTTTGATCGAATTGCTTTTCCACACAAGGATTCTTGGTGGATAAGACAATGGATCAGCGTGCAGGATAAACCACCATTTTTTTTAGCAAGTCCCACGAACCATTTATGGGGCAAAATTCGTCAAGTGTGCCCGCCTAAAAACTTTTTGTCTCCGATTTCCTTGAAAGTCCGCGAAATTATTGTCCTAGTAAACCTCTTTTAATTCCTCTAAGAGAACGTCTCTAGTACGACGGGTTGACAGTATACAGGGGCTCGAATTTTCAACCTTTTACCGCACTCGCTGATACTCAATTAACCATAACTTCTACAAAAGTTATCCAAATAACTTTTTAATGAAGGTCTTGGAAATGTTTTTTCATCAGCTTTACGCTGAAGGCAATGGTTTTAGATAATAAAAATTATTTGAGCTTCATTTTTCAATTTTAAACATATTTTGGAGTTTTTCTCCAAGTGCGGCCGTTAATTTTCTTTCCAAAATTATATTTTAAAAAAAGCCTGACTTTTTCCCTTTAAAATGAGCCATGGTCGAAAGTTGGGCGAAAGAAATTGGTGGAGATATGTAACACTTCTTGCGCGCGGTTTCTGCGTCGGAGTGCAGCTAGGTGCCACGATCACGACGTACCGTCCATTGGGAACTTATTTAATTGTACTTTGTATAATTTGTTCGTAAAACTGTTATTT
>JBAGKK010034909.1:0-19338 GCA_037177015.1 Euceroptres primus
AAAACTGAAAACTTATTGAGTTTGAAGGAAGTGGAAAACTTCTGCCAAACACGTGTAGAGAAAGTGCACGCCACATCTGTTTCATTTTTAATGAACAAATAATTGTTACTCTTACTTTTAAAGTAATTTTTAAATTACTTACTCTTACTTTTAAATCTATTTTTGCAAAACATAAATAATGAAAATGAGGAAGAAGAATATAGTCTACCGTTATGTACCTAAATTTTTATGTAGAATCGTTGCTTCTCGTTTTTTTGAATCTACGATTTATCATAAACTACATACGTTTCTAAATATTTGATTGATTATAATTATTTTTAAAAATCTAATACTTTATTTGTTTTTACTTTATTTTTTTGATTATTTTACAGTTTTTTATTTTATTTGTTTTTATTGAAGTTATAGGAATTTCAAGGTAAAAAAACACAACTTTTAAGTCTCCTGACACGTTTTTATATTCAAAATATTTTTCCTACATAATATTATGTGTTAAAATCAATTTTACGTAGAATGAGCCCACGCGACGACATGTGTTTCAAGCAACTCGTTATTCGGCGATCTTAAAATTTAAGAACCTTGGAGCACGATGTTCAGAAGGGTGAACCTGATCACAATCAATGTTAATATTTAGATTTGTCTTTAAATATTTTCCAGCTATTGATAATTTTATTTTGAGGCGGGGAATTTTCTTCAAAATCATTGTTTCATATATTTTTCTTCAAAACGAAAGAAAAAGAATTCAAGCGAGAGTAGTAGTTCTAAACTTTTTCTAAATTCAAAATTCTAAACTTTTTAAAAGGTATAGTGAAACAATCTAGAAATATACATTTTTCTAAGTCCAAACTCTGGAAATCACTACTATTTTCAATCTAGAAAATTTGGAAAAATGTCAATTTTACAATTTATGAAACACGGAAACATTATCGATATTCTTATTGAAACATCTTACAAAATAAATTCTGAATAAGCACATTATAATTTTTATCTAACAAAGCTTTTCATATATATCACATTAATACAATTCTCTTCAAATAGTTGAATTCAAGAAACCACATGAAAAATCATCTAGGAAGAAGTATAATATCTTTTATTAAAAGTACTCTTTAGAAGTACGTGACGTCTTAAGTCTGTCCAAAAAGAAGAGTTATATAATAACCCTTTTTTCTCCAAAGAGTTGAATTCAAGAAACCACATGTAATCATCTGAGAAGTATATTATCTTTTATTAAAAGTACTCTATCTTCTCTTTAATCAGTGCAAGAGAGATTTGGAAGCAGAGGATAATCGATATGAAAAGAAGTCACTGACAGAAGGAAGGAAATAAGGATTTCAGAGTGGGTCATGCAAGATAATCCTGATTAGATCCGTATTGGATTAGGATTCTCTCCTCTTCCTTTCTTCTTTGAACGAGAGCAGTTTCTTTTACCGCAATGGACCACCCCCCTAGTCTTGATATTCGACATCTCTCCGTGGAGTAAAGCCTGGAAGCGTTGTTTTCGCTGAGCTTGAAAACTCCCCTTTACGTTGGTTCCTAACTCGATCGGAGTAAGCAAGCCGCGTATCATCCTCTTGAAACCCGACGCGCTTTTCGGAAATTCAATATACTCGCTCGCTCGGCCCTCTTTTCTAACCCCTCAACACCCGTTCACCCCCTTTCTTGTCGCCCTACGCTTCTTCCAAGAGCCCTTGCATAAAACGCGAGCACACAATGAAGACAAGGCCAGGCATATTTGAACGATTACGCATCATAGTGGGTGGAAACCCATTAACGACCGCAAAAAAGCGTTCTGCCTCAGGCGTCCTTAAATCTCGTTTGGCTTAGGACAATCAGCTGGATCCTTGGACTTGAGCCCTTTTCATTTTGTCTGATTTCATTTCTATAGGGAGTTTCTCTAATTGGAATCAATTCAATTGGTGAGATAGAAGACGTGAAATTATTTTAGAAATTATTGTTAGTTGGAATGTACAGTACCGGTTAGGGTGGTTCAAAAAACACCAACTTTTAAATAATTATGGTGTACCTTGATATTTCTCCGCTTAATTATGAAAAATGATTACCAGGGTGACTAGCGGACCGGGAAATCGGGAAAAACCGGGAGAAACCCGGGAATTTGGTTTCACCGGGAGAAAACCGGGAAAACCCAGGGAATTTTATTTCAGGAATTTTTTAATTTAATGGTAAAATCTACTTATTTTCCCTTTATTTATGGCTATTTGAAAGGGGTAAAAGTATAAATTACGAAAATAAAAATGAACATTAACTTTCATTTTTGCAAAAATGTAAAAACATTGTATAATTTAATGTTTGAGATAGGGAAAAAATGCTACTGTGTTTATTTCGTGAGAAATTAAAAGTTATCTAGGATAATACGAAGGATAATATATATATATTCTTCAGTTTCGACCTTTTGTCAATTTTATATGTATTTTTTTCGTGTGAAAGGTCCAATTAATAAAAACATCTCTTAATATTGATAAAGTCCGAAACGTTGCCTAACAATTCTAAAAGATGTTTTTATTAATTGGACCTTTCACACGAAAAAATACATATAATATATACGTTATTGTAAATAAAAAATGTAAAATTGGTTGGGAAAATGAAAAATTTTGTCGGGAAAAACCCGGGAATTTAAAATGGCCTGATCGTTAGACACCCGGATTACTGTAAATTGAGTGCTCCCTCAATGGCGTTAAAGCTTTAATAGAGAATAGCCTTAATATCTCTCAAATTAATAGAGATCAATGATTTTAAATATTACTTAAATAAATAATATATGGGTCGTTACCAAAAAGTTGTGAAATTTGGCCTATCGATTTTTTGAAAAAAAAAATCTTCTCAGAACTAGCTAAAGTTTTTTTTCTCGTTATTTGTGATCCAAAATAAACCGAAAATACCAATTTAAGAGTTAAAGAATCATTTTTGTAGCGATGATAAATAATTTACATGTTAGGGAGGTTTCCGACCCAGGTGGAAAAAGTATGCATAATCTATGCATAATTAACAGTGGGTAGTCACTATGCCAAAAATTATGCATAAATTATGCATATTTGATAAATCTAAGGGCATCAAAATGTTGGAAACAGTTGAAAACTAGTTGTCATTTTTTTGTAACATTTTATGCATAATTTATGCATAATTTTTTGCATAGTGACTATCTACAGTTCATTATGCATAGATTATGCATAATTTTTCCTCCTGGGGAGTGGATATTCAATAAACGAAGAAAAATAAATTTTAAAATTATTTTTAAAATATGTAGAGTGAAGATAAAATTTTTTAAATATTGTAAAAATTTCTTTTTTCGCACTTTCTATGACTGTGCCTCCAGATTTTTGATTGTATTTTTATTTAATTAACACTTTTGAAAAATGGGTTATCGAGTAGACATTATTATAAATCGTACAGTACATAATTTGCAGAAATTTTTTGAAGTTGCGAACAATAAACATGTTTTTGCTTATACGAGCACTTGCATAAGACTAAAAGTAATGAGTTTTTGATTTTTTTAAAGATTTTTTAAAGTGATTGTTTCCTTTATTCTAACCTAAAATATGAGGGTTACCCAGTGGGCATGAAACTTCAGGGATAGATTTCTAAATATTTATAAACATCTTCAAATCTAAAATATTTATCCCTATTCATAATATTTAGATTCCTTAATTTAATACAAATGACTCGTATGAGTATCAATCATTTATAAAATTTTTCTAACATTATTTCACAATTTTAGTTTGTGAATCTGTACTTGGGGACAGGTTACCGAGTGGAAATTTTGAGTATATTTTAATTTCCCATTTCGAAACAAAAGCACCTAAAATTTTGAAATTTTACCAAAAACTACTTTGAAGTAAGTACTTTATCCCAGTGGTATTCAAAGAAAAAATATTAAATAATGAAAATGTGTAAAACTGTCGAGACTTGAATTTCACAACTTTTTGGCAACGACCCTTATATTGATTACACTTCAAACAATTAATAATATTCAAAATATTCATTTTGGAGAAAATTGCCAAAGTTGAAAATTGTGCAGATTTAAAAGAAAGAAATACGATAGTGTTGGTAAATTTGTTTTAAAAAAATGTTATTTTGTGTATTGCTTCCTTATAAAGGAAGCTTTGTAATGATGAAAATTTTCGAATATTATATTTTGACATTTATCGACCTAATTTGACCCCAGGAATCCGAAAATGAGTTTTTTAAAAAATGTCCGTGTGTGTATGCGTGCGTCAACAATGCTTTTTTATTGATAACTTGCAAACGACTTGAGCTAGGGCCATGAAATTTGGAGGAATTATAGTCCAAGATAATGCCCATAATTCTTCAGATTTTGAACCGGAACAGATAAGAAAAAGCATTTTTTTCGATTTCACATTTTTCTTAAAATCGTTTCAGATGTTTTTTTTTATTGAAATTTTAATGAACGCAAAAATTTACCCTAGATTTAGAGGTTGTGCTGAAATACACCTTTTTACCAAAAAAGATTCAGGTTGATTAATTAAATATCTTGATACAACAAAAATTAAATTTGAAAAATTCGAAATTTTCAATAATTTTTATCACTTTTTTTAAGTAATAAAAGACTTTCAGTACATAAATTTTATAAATATAGGGTGGTATTTAGTTGATAAAAATCAATACAATGCTTGCAATCATCTTCAAATAAAAAATTTCCTCATTTAAAATTTTTTGAATTTTATTGAATTTAAACCCTTTTTTCAATTTTGGGTATATAGCAATATTTTAAGTACCAAATTTAGTTCTTTTGACGAGACGAATCGATTGACCTATTGTAGAATTTTTTATGATCAACTATATATATATATATTTAAATTTTAAAAGCGATGAACATGTCAATGTAAAAGTTTCCATCATTACCATCCGATATGGAAGAAATATTAATTTTTATAATAAAATGAAAATCCTTTTGACGAGACGAATCGATTGACCTATTTTAAAACCTTTTATAATCAACTATATTTTAAAGAGATAAAGTAAGAAAATTTTTTATGAGGAAACACAGTGTTCATGAAATGAACGTAATTATTAAGATACATTTCAACGTGTAAACACCCAATTAGTAATAACTTGGTTACGCTTTTTTTCATATTGTTGGTCATATGTTAACATTGTTGTAGTTTATAAATTATCTCAGATTATGGAAGAAATCACGATGAATACAGTGACCTATATTTAAAATAATTTATCTTTATTAATTTGAGAGATATTAAGAATGATTTGCCTCTTTATACAGTAATCATTTTTCATAACTTAGAATATAAATATTAAGGTGTACCAAAATTAATTACATTAAATTTTTCAGAGTGTCTATTCGTAGAGGAATTCCAACGAGATTAAAGGACCTCCACCCCCCTTTGTGTTTTCCCTTAGCCAATCACGTTTGCAAAATTTCCGTTTGAAAGATATATCATACAGAATTTCTGTACGAATAGACAAGGCCTGAATTTTTTTTCAAAATAATACGAAAGCTATTGAAATTCTGCGTTAAATAAGCCCAAGGTGAAATGATTTTGTCAATTCTATAAGAAAATATTACAAGAAACATGCATTTTTCGATTTTTTTAAAACTTTCAATAATTTACGAAATAAATAACAGTTTTTAATGGCCTTAGGTTCATTTTAAAGATAAATCGTCATAGAATTTTATGAATGTATGAAGAGAACTCTCCAATTTTTTTCCTTTTCCTGAACTTGGCACAGAACAAGAACTCTCCTTTTTTTCCTTTTCCTGAACTTGGCACAGAACAATTGTAAAATTTCAATAACGTATTATTATTTATAAAAAAATTTTTAAATCAGTCTATATTACATTTTAATAAATTTTATTAGAATACATAGGAATACACTATTTTTGCAATAAATTCGATGGAAATCAGTTGGTATTTTGCGTATTCTAGGACCGCTTCTCCTGTTGTTTCCGTATTTCTTTGTTTCCATTTTTTATTTTCTCACTAGCTTTATTTTGTATTTCATTCTTAATTGCATTTTTTGTATTTCTTCTGGTTTTAAAACGTTTCAGTTTTATGAAATAATGACTAAATAAATTTATTTAGCAATCAGCTTTTTACTTTATTATTTCTTGCTTTTTTATCTACAATTAAAAATCTTAAACAAGTAATAAAACGAAAATGGAGTAAAAGTTTCCGGAAACTTATACTAAGCATTTAGCTTATTTTAATAATAGTAATTAATTAATTTATTTGTTTATTGACAACAGGGTGGGTGCAACTCAAGTAAAATATGATAGACAAGAAAAATTAACGGACGTTGTAATAAAGTTTATTTAAAGTAAGAGATCCTTTAAACAAGATTTATTTCAAGGCTTGGAATCTTGAATATTTTTTTGAGTCTCAGGGATCAATAGGTAATTTTTTATCGCCTATTATAGATCGAGGGTTAAAACTTATATTTTTTGTACGGCCCTAGAAATTATTTTACTGTTCCTTGGTATTTATTCCCAATCTTGGAGCTTGTCTTTAATATTTTTTGGATTCAAACTTTGCTCTTCATAGGTTTGTAGATCTTTTTGAGAGATCTACAAATAAGTTTGTAATAAGTTGAAGATCGCGGATTAGAAAAATTTTGTATTCAAGCCACTACTATAATTTAATTTGTTCCAATTATAGTTTGAATAAGGTTTTCTATTCCAGACAATTTCGGTGGTGAAACATTTCTCGGGAATTCTGAGTATTCAACAATAACAGAAACATTTATACAATTCTCGAATTCTCAACAGAATTGTGGAAACATGCACAATGATAACCAAGGTCCTTTGTTATGACGATTCACATTGTGCATCGAATCCTTGGAGCTTGAAGTTTGTGAAATCGCTTTTGTATAAAAGGTTACAGAATATATCTGCACGTGAGACTGCTCGAATAATAGTACTCGTTGGTAAAAACGAGAATCTAGAGTTATCGAACGGATGTACATCTCGAGTCTAGACGCCTTGGCTCCGAAAACTGATAACTGAGAAATAAAGTCAGGAGAAATGCGATTGGCAATTCTATGATACATGTTTGAAACTTTGTGCTTTTGATCGGTACGATATCAAATCGTATTTCCAATTCAGAAAACAGATTTTAGAATCTAAATGTCTCAGCAGAATTGATTCTTGAGCCTTTTCTTTCATATTTACAGTATCAAAACTTTTGCAATTTTTAATATCGGAATTTTGTTCATTCATTGAAAATATTTTCATTTTAAAAGGGTTGTACACCATTAGGATGATCACGACCATTTATATTCTGCAGCTTTATTAGTAATTAATAACTATAATTAATAACTCGAATCAAATTTCATGAGAAGAAAGATACAAATCAGTCTCTACGATTTTCAATTCAGTATTTTCGAATTATTTTTAAATTATGAAATTTAAAGGTCGATAATATCGAGTGGCTATTTTCGGTGTAATAACAGAGAGAGGTGTCAGATGGAGCTAGTTTAAGGGTGAATCAAAGGGAGGATGAGTCCAGGGTTATTTGCAGGGACGTAGAAAGAATTCAGATAAACTTTTCTTTCATTAATTCAGTTCCATGGTTAAATTCACTCTACTATTTGTTCGATTGGAAATTTCTCCTTTCTACTACTGCAGTGGATTACTTCAATTTCTTCTATGTTTACCTCCTTTCTAAGAACTGACTTTCATTCCTTTTTAGCTTCCATTAAACTTCCTGTAGCGTTATTTAAGTATTTACAAAATTCTTTTTTACTTTTATTAATTTTCTTATTGTTTTCATTATTGTAGACAATAATTACAGTTGTTTTAATTTTCTTTGTGAAGATTATTAGGGTCGTTTGAATAAAAAAAAATAAGATTAAAATATATTTAAATTATCTCGTGCCTGCTGTAGAAAGAAGAGGAATGAAACTTTTTTTGGTATAGCTTTCAGCGTCAAATACTACTATTATTCAGTTTAAAATTTTATATCTAAATTAGAGTTTTCTTCCAGAGCTTTTTTCAATTTTTTTGAGGCTACAGAATGAAAAAGGGGTTTCTTCAAGACCTGTAGAACCTGAAAATGTAATGGAATTTTGAAAAAGTTCTGGAAAACCTGGAAAAGTCGTGGAATTTTGAGAAAATGAATGACATTTTTTTAGCTGCACGTTATTCAAATTAGTTTGCGATCAGTAGAATATGGAATTGAATTGACTGGATTGTTTTTTCAATTAGTACTGGAAAATTTTGAAAAAACCTGACATTTTGAAATTAGACTTCTATAGCAACCCTCAAATTCTACTATTAGTCTTCTTAGAATTGTGGGTATTGAATTATTGATATTAGGATGTTTTTGCTGAATTTTTACAATCTTAAGGGTGAAGTAGAAATTACTTCTGCATGTGCTAAGTAACTTGGCAACTAAATAAAATGAAATATAATTGTAAATGCTACTATTTTGCGGCATAAAAATCAATCCTTTAAATCTGAGTTAGTCAAACACTACTAATGAAGTAACAAGAAGGCTTCCACCAATTGAATTAATAAGCATTTCTCCTAATGATTAGTAGAAACCTGCTAATTTTTAGTCAAGTACTTTAGTCAGGTACTAAATGAATTAGTAGAATTTGACTAAAAATTAGTAGTTTCCTACTAATTATTAGTAGGAAATGAAGTATTAAAAGTACTAACAATTAGTACTTTTCTACTAATTACTGGTGGAGATGCTTAATAATTCAATTTGTAACTGGTACTAAATGAATTAGTAGAATTTGACTAAAAATGATTAGTCTTCTACTGATTATTAGTAGAAATGTTTACTAATTCAATTGGTACAAAACTTTTCGTTATTTCATTAATAGTTTTTGACTAATTCAAATTTAGAGACAATATCATGCATTTATTTTGGAAACTAAGTTCTTTTAATTACGGATTGCAAAAAGAAATGTTACAAACGGCAACTTCATGATAAAAGGGGTAATTTTTTATTAGTTTCCGTGCTTTATCAGGATAAAATTTTATCACTTTTCCAAATTGAAAAAAACCTTCGATTTTTACTAATATAATAATTAATAATCTATGGTTAATTTCTCCTTCTAACAATTTTTTCATTTCAAAAGCACCATACTTTAAAATATGTTTCATCTTTACTCTCTCTCTCTCTATTTCTAATATTTTTTCAGCTTTAAATTCGAATCGCTACAATAAAGAATGATTTCGAGTTTAATTATATTATATTTACACTACGAAGTATCTCAAAAATATGAAACCTTTTCCTACTGAAAATGGTTATTTTATTTGAATTTGTTCGTGGAAAATAAGAGGACACGTATTTTCTTAAATTAACATAGCGACATATTTTTTACGAACATTTTTATATTTTAAGGGAAAAATTAGTTTCTTGCAAATTTTGTTTTAAAAACAATGCCGTTTTTGAGCTATTAAGGTTTTTCTTGTTTCAATTTGTCAAATTTTTCTCATTCTTTCGAAATCTACGAAGCAATTAAAAAAATAATAAAAAATGGTAAAGCTATTTCGATTTTTGGAGAATTTAAGTTTTTTCTCAAAAACTCCACCTTTTTTTCCCCGAAATTTTGGGGAATAATAGGTACCAATGTAGTCTACTTATCATAAATTTCCCACTTGGTAAGTATCTTTTGTTTTTCGGTAGAAAAAAATTATTTTATATTTTTGCTTCAAAATCTTGTTATTTTGGCAATTTTTTAGATTTTAAGGTTCTTCTTGTTTGAGCTTAACAAATTTTTTACACTCCTTCGCAACCGATAAGAGAAACAAATAAATAATAAAAACCGGTAAAACTACTTTGATTTTAAGAAAAAATTATTTTAAAAAAATAAATAAAATAAGGAAAGAAAAATAAGAAAAAATAAAATTTTCTTGAAACAAAGAAAGAATAAAAACTGGTAAAGCTATTTCGAGTTTCAAGTGTGTTGGGTGATAATATAGTCTTCCTACCATAAATTTTAAAACTGGATTGTACTGATATTTCGGGAATAAAAATTCTATTTTCCTTATTGTTCTCGTATTTATTGTATTCTAGAAAAAATATAATTTTTTTCTATTGAAATACAAATACAATCCAGTTTGAAATTTACAGCAGGTGTAGACTATGTTACCACCCAACGCATCAGAAAATTATTAATTTTTTTCTCTCATCGGTTTCGAGGGAGTGTAAAAAACTTGATAAGCTGATACAAGAAAATTAGTCTCAAAAATTGCCGACATGGCAAGGTTTTGAAGCAAAAATATAATATAATTTGTTTCTTCTGAAAAACAAAAAAATACCAAAATGAGAATTTATGGTAAATAGATTATATTGGTACCTACTATTCTTCAAAATTTCAAGGGAAAAATAGGTGGGGTTTTTGAGAAATTTTTTTCCGCTTTTTCCAAAAATCGAAATAAGTTTACCATTTTTTATTATGTTTTAATTTTCTTCGTGGATTTCGAAAGTGTGAGAAAAATGTGAGAAACTGGAATAAGAAAAACCTTAATATCTCAAAGGGTCAGATTTCTAAAGTAAATTTGGTAAAAATTCAATTTTCCCTTGAAATTTATAAATATTCGTAAAAAATGTAAATATGCCGCTATTTTAATGTAAAAAAAATACGTGTCGTCTCATTTTTCATGTAAAAGAACATATTTCATTGGCAAGCCAATTCTGAACAGGTCATCTGCTGCACAGTGAGAAAAAAATGAATTTTTTGGTTCAAAATATTGAAGATTATTCTTGTTAATATTATAAAAAAATTTAATGAACAAATGCATTATTCAGGCATTTTTCGACAAAAAAATTCGTTTTTTTATGTCAGTTCTTTTAATTAGGAATTTCATGATAATTTCAGAAAAATTCATAATTCGTTGATAAATTTTACGATTTTTCAAAACAACTTTAATAAACAAATGCATTATTGGGGCATTTGACGATGGAAAAGTTCGTTTTTTTCAATGCCAGTCCTTTTTCCCAAAATTGGAAATATGCAGTCAATTTTGAGTAATGAAACACTGCCGTAAGATTTTTTCACCCAATGATTTACTATTGAGTAACCATTATAACTAATTTTCAGTCAACAATAAGGTGGACAGTGGGAAAAAAATGACTTTTTCGATACAAAAAGACGTACAGCCCACAAACACTGACCGATTTGGACGTAACAAATTTGAAAAAAAGCTGCGAATATTTTCCAGAGAGTTGTCGAGCCTGATTTTTTAATTAATTTTTTAATTTTTTATAAATAAATAAATTTAACGACAAAATGGACATTTTTTCTATTTGACGCTCTCTGTGCTCGTCAATAATAGGAAAATGATTGCAATTACCTACGTTTCAAAGAGTAACATTAGTTAAAGATGTTTCATCATAATATAATAAACAAAAAAATTTAATAAGAACAAATTATTTTTTGAAAGTGTGTTTTCTATAATTTTTTAATAATTTTACGTTTTTTTGAGTAATATTGCAAGAAATTTGGATGGAAACAATAATATAATGGAGAAAATTTTTTTTCAAATTATTCTTGTTAATATTATAAACAAATTTAATAAACAAATTCATTATTCGAGCATTTGTTGACGGAAAAATTCGTTCTTTTCAATGTCAGTCCTCTTACTTAGAAACTTCATGATAATTTCAGCAACATTCATAATTAGTTGATAAATTTTATGATTTTTTAAATCAAATTTAATAAATAAATGCATTATTCGGGCATTTGTTGACGGAAAAACTCGTTTGTTTCAATGTGAGTCCTTTTAATTGGGAGCTTCACGATAATTTCAGCAACATTCATAATTAGTTGAATAATTTTACGTTTGTTTTTAACAAATTTAATTTAAAAATTTATCATTCGGGCATTCGTCGACGGAAAAATTCCTTTTTTTCAATGTCAGTCCTGTTAATTGGGAACTTCACGATAATTTCAGCAAAATTTGTAATTAGTTGATAAATAAAAAAAAAACAAATTTTTTTGACGACAAATGCCCAAATAATGCATTTATTTATTAAATTTGTTTAAAAAATTATGAAATTTATCAACTTATAATGAATGTTGCTGAAATTATTATGAAGTTCCCAATTAAAGGGAAATTTGCCCAAATAATGCATTTATTTATTATATTTGTTTAGAAAAATTATAAAATTTATCAACTTATAATGAATGTTGCTGAAATTATTATGAAGTTCTCAATTAAAGGGGCTGACATAGAAAAAAACGAATTTTTCCGTCGACAGATGCTCGAATAATGCAATTGTTTAAAAAAAAAACATAAAATTTATCAACTAATTATGAATGTTGCTGAAATTAACATAAAATTTCCAATTAAAAGGACTGGCATTAAAAAAAACGAATTTTTCCGTCGACAAATTCTCGAATAATACATTTGTTTATTACATTTGTTTGAAAAAAAATCATAAAATTTTTCAACAAACTATGAATTTTGCTGAAGTTATCATGAAGTTCCTAATTAAAAGAACTGACACTGAGAAAAACAAGTTTTTCTGTCGACAAATACCTGAATAATGCATTTGTTTATAGTATTAACAAGAATAATCTTAAGAGAAATTTCCTCCATTATAATATTGTTTGCATCCAAATTTATTGCAATATAGCTTTAAGAAACGTAAAATTATTAAAAATTATAGAAAACACACTTTCAATAAATAATTTGTCTATGAAATTTCATTGAAAATGAAATAAATAAATTGTCTATGAATTTGTCTATGAATCTAATTTGTCTATGAAAAATTGTTTGGTTTATTATATCATGATGGAACATCTTTAACTAATGTTATTCTATGAAATGTAGGCGTCTGCAACAATTTTCCTATTATTGATGAGCACCGGGAACGTCAAATAGAAAAAATCGTCATTTTTTCGTCACGTTTGTTTATTTATAAAAAAATTGAAAAACTAAATAAAAAATTAGGCTCGAAAACTCTTTGGAAAATTTTATCAGCTTTTTTCAAGTTTTTTACGTCCAAATCAGTTAATATTTGTAGGCTGTAAGTTATTTTGAACCAAAAAAATCATTTTTTTCTCACAGTGCGCCGATCTGCATGATTTGAAATGGTCATTTATTGAATTTTTTTTTGAGTTCACCTTAAATTTACCTTGTATGTAATTTACCTATACATGAGAAAAATTTAATTCTGCCGTCACCCTAATACCGGGTGACCCAAAGAACTGAATTATCATCCCTCTCCTTTTGCTACGATCCTGGGGTGTTTTGGACTCTTGGTGAGACTTTGAAGCCTGCGTGCTGGCTATCAGTGACGTCACTTGGATCGATCCACCGGTACTTCCGGTGGCGCGATCTCGTGGCAAAATCGGGCAAACATAAGGGTGGTTTAAGGCACCGAAGTTCTAGAGGGGTGGCAATAGTAGAATGTACCGGACAAGGGATGGTCGCTCTTGGTAGGGGGTGGGAGGGGAGGGTGGTGTCTCGTCGAAACGAGAACCAAAACCAACGGAAAGTCGTGCTTGCCGATAGTAGTACTCCGGGGGTGAACCGACGGATTGACGTCTTCGGGGCTATTGCTAAAAGGGGGGGTTGCCAATTTTAACAATGACGTAGAATTTTTATACAGTTTTTTTTTACTGCGATCTGTATAAACATAACAAAGGAATAGTTTCTTCGTGTGTGCTCGTGTCAGTGTGTGAAACATTGGGGATTTGTGTTGATTGTGACAGAATTGTCGACCGGACCACGGCCTGTCAGGGATAAGAAGGGTAAATTTGATTTGATACTCGATATGCGATTTCCGGTAAAATACGGGTCCATTTCTCTTTTAGCCCTAAAAGCTTTACCCCTTCTGATTTGTATTACAGAGTTTCTGTAGCGTGATGTTGAAGTTTAGGGGTGTATTGAACACATTAAAGGCAGATTGTAATTTCAGGAGAAAAAATTAAAGTAGCTTTTAGAGTGATTTGTAGAGTGTGAACTAATTTCGAGAATAATAAATCTCTGAGTTTGTAGATAATATTATAATTTAATAATATTTTTTTACCCTATTGTAAAACATAATGAATCACGACCAGCCTCGATTAAGTTCAACCCAAAAGTGCTTGCATATCCAGTTTCTCTTTTGTTCTTGTTTTCGGGATGCCCCCGATTATTTTAAGCCAAGAAAGAAAAAAATCGTACTACGCGTTTTTGAGAAAAAAGGTTTTTTCATTTTTGACAATTAAAAATCTCATTTTTGACAATTAAAAATCTCATTTTTCTCGAAAACAAAGCAAAATATGAATAGCAGTTCATAGTTGAAAATTGTTTCCCTTCCTAAAATCTATAAAATTATACTTTTACCAGATGTTTATCTTGTGTATTTTAACAAATTTTTCTAAACAAATTGGGAAAAACGATAAAAATTGACTAAAATAGCATTTAGTTTAACGAACTTTAACATTTTAGTTTTTAAAAAGTTTGTTTTTACTTCAGTAGCAATGTGAAGAACATGTTATATGAGATTACTAAGTTTCTGAAGCTTCAAAGTAAAGAAAAATGGGTTTTTATCTCTAAAAATGAAGAAATTTCGTTTTTAACGATTAAAAGAAAAAAATTTTTATCTCTAAAAAGTTTTTATCTCTAAAAGTGAAGAAATATCATTTTTAACGATTAAAAATCTCATTTTTCTCGTAAACAAAGCAAAATATAAATAGTAGGTCATAGTTTAAAATTGTTCCCCTTCCAGAAATCTACGAAATTGTGCCCTTACCAGATCTATATCTTGTGTATTTAAACAAAACTTTTCATGAAAAAAAAATATAAAAAATCTATAAAAGCGACTAAAATAGCATTTAGTTTTTGAGCTTCAAAGTAAAGAAAAATTGATTTTTTTTACACAGTGTGCGTAAAATGCATTTTCACACAACCATATTAGTGCGTAAAACGGCTTATTACACACCCACTAATATGGGTGTGTTAAAAACGCATTTTAGGCACACTGTGTCAAAAAATATCGTAATCAACTCGTGCGTACGGTTTTACGCACATGTTGCATAATATACTATTATCTCCAAAATTGAAGAAATATCATTTTTAACGATTGAAAATCTATTATTTAAAAAATAAAAATATTAAAATCTAATTATTTTTCTCGAAAACAACGCAAAATATGAATAGCAGTTTATAATTCAAACTTATTCCCCTTCCTGAAATCTATAAAATTATACCCTTACCAAATGTTTATCTTGTATATTTCAACCAATTTTAAAAAAATAGGAAAAATAGATAAAAATGGAGTCAAGTAGCATTTAGTTTAACGAACTTTAACATTTTATTTTTAATATCCTAAATATATTATTAGACATGAAGACTTTTGTAATGGCAAAGAGCAAACATGTTTTTCACATTGTTACTGACCTAAAAGCAAACGTTTTTAGAAATAAAATGTTGAAGTTCGTTAAAATCAATTCTATTTTAGTCGTTTTTATCGATTTTTTTTTGTTGGAAAATTTTTTTAAAATACACAAGATAAACATCTGGTGAGGGTATAAATTTATAGATTTCAGGAAGGAGAACAATTTTGAACTATGAACTGATATTACTATTTTGCTTCGTTTTCGAGAAAAATGAGATTTTTAATCGTTAAAAACGATAGTTCTTCAATTTTAGAGATAAAACCAATTTTTCTTTACTTTGAAGCTTAGGATAATTAATAATATCATATAACATGTTCTTCACATTGCTACTAAAGAAAAAACAAACGTTTTTAAAACTAAAATGTTAAAGTTCGGAAACTTAGGAATTTATTAAGTTATTAGTTATTTATTAGTTATTTTAGTCAATTTTTTCGGGTTTTTCTATTTTTTGGAAAAATTTGTTAAAATACACAAGATAAAAATCTGGTAAGGGAAAAATTTTATAGATTTTAGGAAGGGAAACAATTTTGAACTATGAACTGCTATTCATACTTTGCGTCGTTTTCGAGAAAAATGAGATTTTTCATTGTTAAAAATGAAAAAATCTTTTTTCTCAAAAACGCGCAGTACGATTTTTTTCCTTCTTGGCTTAATAACCGGGGGGCATCCCCGAAACACGTACAAAAGAGAAGTTAGATGTGCAAGCATTTTTGGGTTGAACTTAATCGAGGCTAGGCATGAAATGGGATAGACTTTAGCATAATATCTTTAACTTTCATTGCATGATAAAACAATTAGCTGTCGTAGTATTAGATTGTGAACTGACCGTTTCCGTTTTTGGTTATTTAATCCTTTTTCAGAAACTATTTTAGAGTGGCAAAAGTTTATGTTAGAGGTATTTCTTAACAAGTTAAAAATTATTTCTTACATAAACAAAATTTTGATATACAAAATACAATTTTAACTTGCTTCTGTTTAAATTTGGATAAAAGAAAAGAAAATATTAAAGACGTTATCGCTTCCATCGAAACTTTTTACAAGAAACAGAATAGCAAACCCTTGTTCGATTTATTTTCAGTGTAAGATAGATGACTCAGTATGTCAGCGAAGGTGATAAATAGGTGAACAGATGACAGTAATGGATTCCCGGCAATGGGATTTCGTTTCTGAGGGATGGGATGATATGGAAGTGTTGTGAGTTTTTTAATTTTTTTTTAGAGACATGAAATTTTTAATTATTGATGATGATCAGAAATGTAGAAGCTTGTCCTTTTTATCTTTATCATTAAACTTTGAAATTAAAGTGCTTTATTAATTACAGCAGAAGACGAAGCATCTGGATTTATTTTTATAGAAGAAAGGATTGAGATAAAAAGAAAGAAAAATATAAAAAGAATTGCGAAGAATAATGCATTTTCCTTTTGACAAGATGAAAGAATTCAATCAAGATTTAAAAATTGCTATCTCACAAGTAAAGCACTATGAAATTTCGATAAAATATAATCCTGGAAATTAATTTAATAGAACAAGAAAATTGATCGCCTTATTTTCTGAAAATATACTAGAGACACAATTCGGTGATTGAAGTTTCTCCTGGATTGTGACTCACATAATTTGTTCACCCCGTATTTTACTGTCCATCGTGATCGATTCGTCAAAACTAATTTCCGAGCATACTCATTTCCATGAAACGCGACTGTTTATCAGACCCGTTTGCTTTCATTTAGTCGGTTCGATGCAGGTCTGATTAAATGGAGGTAAATTCAACTCTGTTCTCGTTTAGCTTTCATTTTGGGCGTATTGGATTAAAATCAAGATATCGTGCCTTTTTCATTGAACAATTTTGCACCAAAATCTGATGAAAATTGTATCATAGATGGCAATCTTTTTGACTAAAGAGAAACAACATTTTTGTTATTTTAAAATAAAATGTAAAAAGAGGATATAATAGAGAGGATAAACGTAAGAGACATTAATAGAGAGGATAAAATTATTAATTCCTTATGAGGAAGCAAAGTGACCATAAAATAAGCATCATTAAAATATAAGTAAAAAGGTTTACAACCAGTTTCTTTATAGATCATTAAAGAAAATGCATTAATGTATATTAATGTATATTAATATATTATACGACTATGTAGATTATTAAATTGAGAAAATTTGAACGGTCGAAGAAACATCGATTTTTCTAAATTAATGTATATTAATGTGTGAACCAGAAAAAAGGAAGATAAATTAATTTATAAAGGGTCATCAATAAAGTGGACATCATTATGAATTCTAGATTGAGTTAAGGATCTAATCTCTCTAATAGGGCAATCTCTGAATCATAGTCCTCTCCCTTCAAGTATTCTAACGCCCTCAGGCAAGTTTGCTTTTGAATCAACACAAGCAGTGGTCCACTTTACAATAGAGGTCTTTAGCAAATTGCCTTTATAGCCTCTAGCTTTTCCAATTTTCCTTTGTTTGAATTATACTTAAACTGTGTTAGCTGTAAAACAGAAAACTTGAATTGTTGTCTATATTATTTTAATTTTTCGTCCATATTATTTTAATTTGAAATTTTTGTAATATAGAACTTATTTTCGTCCAATTTTCGTCCATATTATTTTAATTTGAAACTTTTATAATATGAGCAATATTTTCTTTAAAATATCCTATTTATTTACCACAATTCGAATATATATTTCCGTTATCAAAAAGTAGTATTATTTATTTCTGTTCCATAATATATTTATAAAGCTTTGATCAGAAAAGATGGGCATATAAATATGTAAGGGTAGTTGGTCTACTTCGAAAAATGAATTTTTTATGAACTGGTGCATCTATTTTGCTCTTCAAACGTTTCTTATTTTGTAATATTCAAGTTTTAGGTCGATAGAGTAAAAAAGTTATAGTGTATAGCATAACGGAGTTTCTGAGTTGAAGCGGTTCTCATAATAAAGTTCGCCTGAATATTGCAAACTCTACTACAACCTTACGGTTATTAGGTGACTGGCTGGGGGCAACAGAATTATTAAAGCTCCGGTGTCAGTGACGTATGAGATCATAACAATGGCCAAAGTGTCATTAAAACCACCGACTTTACGAAATTGCAATTTCATTTTGCAATCTCATATCTTCTTATTAAACTCTGCTTTAAGACGTCAAAAATGTTTTTTTAGAAAACCTACATGTTACTTTAGACAGATTTAATATATTATGTCTACATGTTACTTTAGACAGATTTAATATATTATGTCTACATGTTACTTTAGACAGATTTAATATATTATGTCTACATGTTACTTTAGACAGATTTAATACATTATGTTTAAATTTCAGAAGATGTTCAAGTTACCATATACATTTAATATATTATACTTTAAAAAGATTTCAAAAATTTTACGTCGAAATAATAATAGAGTACGATTTATTGATTTATTGACTGAAAGAGGAATAAGTTCTATTTTTGAGATACACGGTGAAATGATCAATTCCTGTTAGACTCTGTTCCGTTTCTGTCCATTTAGAATCTGGAACTTCAGAACTGTCAAGATAGAGACCTGAAACTTTATACATCTTTTGATATTCAGACACGGAAATTAATGAAAATCAATATTGTTGCAGATTCGTGGGAGGTTCAAGAAGAGAATTGTCAGGAGTGAAGGAACTTGTAACCTCCTCGAAGAGGGTTCAAAAGAGGCCTTCAGCGGGAGTTAGGTCTGATGGGAGATCTGGACTCCAGGGAGGTTTGCTAGGAGGTTGCAGTGGTGGAAGTGACGCCCTGGCGGAACTCACCATCGAGGACCTGGCCTCTATCCCAGCCAGCAATCGTACCACCACCAATCATACTGGACACCCCTCTCATCATAAGGTCAGTTTCACTCTTTTAAATTAAAAAAAAAAATTATCATTTTCTTAGAAAATGATTTTATCCAAGGTAAAGGACTACAAAACTTGAATCTTTGGAACTACTTGTTCGAAGATGACAAAGCAAGAAAGCAAAAAAAGTTATCATTTTCT
>JBAGKK010034910.1:0-10801 GCA_037177015.1 Euceroptres primus
TTTTTCGAAAGTCTTTGACGAAGAAAAATTATTTTTTAAGTTTCTAACAGTATTTTTCGCAATTAAAATGAAAATTACTTATCCAGTCTGCCATGTACGTGAAGTGAGCTTTTGCATGGTAGGAGGCAGGGGTCTCGATTTTGAACAGCAATTCGAATTTCATCGCTATTATTTCACAATGAGAGATTCATCGTAGATGATTGGTGTTTCGATATTTAAAATTTCCCCTCCATGACAGCAAATAATCAGATGTTGATAAATAAATTCACAGACACAAGTGCAAAAAATCTTGAATCTATTTATTCTCTTCTTCTTCTTTTGCCTTTGAGACATAGGCTTTTTAGAAGCTGAACGTTTGTTAACGGTTTGAGAACCCGTTGATGACTGATCTGACTTGAACATGGTACTGGATTTTTATAACCGAATATTCATTAGCGCAAAGATTTGATATGTAATCTGACTGTTATAACTTCTCTTTGAAAATTTACCAAATAACCGATCAACAACATGGAGCTGTATATGATCTATTGTCTTAACCTCGACTGGCAAGTAAATGAGGTGAGATGGACGTGAGATAGACTGGTGACACGACAGGAAAAAAATTCATGAACAGTATATACTTTCTGGTCGATAATATAGAGGTGCATGTAGTTATACTACACTCAACTCTGAGAGAATTCACTTAAGGATTGATACTGGCTGATCAGATTCTTAATATGTATTCGCTTTTAATTTGCGAGGAAAAAATCCCAGCAAATGGCCAATAGAATCTTCGGGCTTGAAATTGATATCTCGGTTGCAATAAATTTCACTTTTTAAAGTATTACTGTTTGTTTTAATATGAATTTTAATACCACCTATTTCTAGAACATTCTGTAGATAGCGCTGTATATCACTTATTTCATAACTTCCTGTGGGTATAGTAATTACTTTATCGCCCCCGTAAAATTTATTTTGACCAATATCCACTTTTAAAATTGAATTAAAGGTTAAAAACTCTACAAGACCAAGAGCATAATTTTTATGCGGGGATGGTGGAAAATACTGAGTTTCCAGTATCGAAGGAGTTCCCGATAAAGTTGGTGTAAACGAATCGTCCATGATGACTGCAAAAGTTAGACTGACTTTATATAATTATTGTACTCCTTTATATACATACTTTTAGAATTTAATTGATTACATAGAAATTTCAGATATAAATGTCCGCATATAACAGTATTATAATTTTGGTATCTTTCATGATTATATTTTACGCTACCAACACCAAGATACCGAATGAGATCCGAAGGAGGTCGAAGATTACCGAATTGAACTACTTCGTTACCAACTTTTTTATATAAAACCCAATAAGTGCCTGGACCATCCTTATCATCGAGATTAATAATATCTGTTTCTCGTTTATTAGATCCACTCACTGGTAATCCATTTCGCATGAAAACACCGCGAAAATGCGGAATTTTTAATAATTTTGCATATTTAAATAAATCAAAATCTGTTCATGGTCGGCGTGGTAGCTTTACTTTGTGTTTTTTGAATGACGTTTAAGACTTGCTCCATGAGTATAGGGCTTAAGAAGAAGTCATAATCCTTCCCTATATGGTTTTAAATGTAGGCCTTTTCCCAAGGCAATTGATTCCATAGTTTCATTGTGACGTTTACTTTCTTTGAGTTGTCGCTTTGCAGCATTTGCATCATTTACCACTTTGGCTGTACCTGTCGATTTACTAGCTAGTGCTCCAGTGGCACTAAGGCTAGCAAAAATAGATATGAGGAAAGGTAAAATCCCACCAACTTTGTTTGGGACTGGTAAGGTACAAGGTTTATTTACATTTCTCTTTCCACCAGCCTTCATAACAGCTGCTTGTGCACCGTTAAGTGCAGATTTTATAGAAGTATTGGCATTTTTACTAGCAATCATTGATTTCTTTGCAGCTGATAACTTTTCTTAGCGACGTTGTTGGTTTCCTTTTAATACCCATGCTGAATTTTGACTTAATTTTAATGACGTTCCTTACTGCTAAAGCAGTCGCTTTCTCACCTAATCTTACGTCTCTGGCAAACACACGTTTCATCGCTTTGTCACCTAGCACTCTGTCAGCTACGTTTCTCGCCTCAACGTTTTTTTGATTTTGCGAGTAGGCGATTTCGTGCTCTTTGCAAGCTGCGTTAAGAGGATTGATTACAGGATCACCTCACGCAAGTCGTTTTGCTAATTTTGTGCCTGGTCCACAGTACTGGTAGCCAGGAAGATGTAGCTCGATCGAAAGTCTATTGATGATTGTGTTAAGCAAACCTCTACCACGTTTTTTCGAGGTTCGCTTACGCCTGACTCTAGTTTTGTCTCCGTGAACGATCATACCTCTTTGAGAGATGTTTGCAGACTGAAGGTCCGGTCTATATAAGAAATGTATTTATAGTCTTTTTCTCAGTCGCAGTCAAGATGCAGTTTTAAACACAGTCTACGAAATTACCTATTGTGAATTTTTATTTGCTTGTAAAAAATGGAAACAAAGTAAAAAAGGGTCATGAACATTTGCTTCCAAATAGTGTACGATCAATATTTTGTAGTCGTTCCAACCGTGGAAAAACAAATGCCTTGTTGACTCTACTGCTACATCCGAATGGAATGAGATTTGAAAATGTTTGTGTCTACTCAAAATCGTTGAATCAACCAAAGTATACATTTTTAGAAAAAGTTCTACAACCTGTAGATGGTGTTGAATATTATCCATTCAAAGAGAATGAAGATGTTGTAATGCCAAATGAAGAACAACCAAATTCAATAATTATATTTGATGACGTCGCTTGTTAAAATCAAAATAATATAGAAGCATTTTTTCTATGGGTAGGCACCAGAATGTTGACTCTTTTTATTTATGCCAGACTTATGCTTGTACTCCAAAACACCTTATAAGGGACAATGTTAATTTATTTGTATTATTTAAACAAGATGAGATGAACCTAAAGCATATATATGATGACCACGTAAATACTGATATCTCTTATTCGCGATTTAAAGAACTTTGTTTAGCTTTTTGGAATGAAAATAAGTATGGATTTATTGTCATTGATAAAGACAGTGATCTAAATAAAGGCAGGTAAAGAAAAGGATTTTAATGTTTTATAAATTTAGAGTCATAATATATAAGCTTGCAGTTTCCAAATAGAAACAGTTGTACTTTAGTTATAGCTCAAGTAACATGTCTTTAGAAAGTGAGCATTTTCATAAGCAGAAAGATATTTTACATCAGATTGCTAAAGCTAGAGATGCAATTCGGCGGAAGCATAAATTACTAAAATTAGGCAAGGAGACATTTGAGCAGACGTTAAGTGATACTTTTAAGCCTATTATTTCACCGCTTGAAAACATAGTTAGTGGCTTTGAGAATGTTCAAAAAATAGATCCCATAAGCAAGAAGGAAGAGAAGCATGGAGGAAAAAAAGAGTGTTAACAAAATAATTCCCAATTAGGAGATTCTGAAGAGCATTAGGATTAGAAAGAACATTGGTTCCTGCTTTGTCATATGATGATATTGTATATGATTATCTTGTACTGTTAGGCGAGAGAAGTAAAGATCTAGATAATGTGTATGGTGTGCGAAAATTATCGAACGATAGATTAATGATTGGCGATTCATCAATAAGCTTCAATCAACAAGATATTAATGTAGGTGATGTAATCTATCCGAAAACTAAGGGTTTGAACGAACTTTTGTTTAAAAAGGAACTATTATATTATTAATATTACTACAACTATTATAAAATTACTATTATAGTATTATTTAATATAATAGTATATTAAGTACTGTTATAAAAATATTATCATCTCAACTAATGCACAGCGAAAACATTACAGAAGTGATTAAAAGATTTGCTATCACGAATTGCCTCAAGTATAGAAATTTTATAGCAAAACTGATTCTTGTTTTGTCCTTACTAACCAATAAACAAAGCAGAAAGCGCTCTTCAGTAGGTAAAGCGTTATCACCAAAGTATATGGTTAATGGAGAAGGTAATCAGCTAGATTACGTTTATTGGGATGATCCAAATGAATTAGTAAATCGATACCGTTTACTATTAGCATCTCAAGCAGCTGGAAATCCAAGTCACACAAACGAGATTATATCTATTATTGAAGAATTGCGAGAAGCTGGAATCATTTATTAATGAATGCTTGATCAAGTTTAACATCATTCCCAAAATGAGTATCGACGTGTTCGGACGTCATTCTAAGCGAGCTAAGGCAGCAAGTCGTGGTCCTCCTGGAGTTGGCTTTAAAGTCACACCTGAGGGGCATTATGATATGGATAACAAAAGATTGTGCAATGTGAGTGCCGCTAGAGATCAAAACGATGCAGTCAACTTAAATCTCGTTCAACGAATAGTACAACAGGAAGTTCGCACAGTCTTTCAAGTTACATCATCTTTGCGATCAGAAATCGACAACAGCAATGCAATGTTACGCATTCTAGAATCAACGGTCAATGAAAATCTGAAAATATTACAAGATGCTGCTGAATCAGTACAGGAATTGTCATCTCGCAATTTAGAGCTCATTTCTCAATTGGATGTCAAAGTGAACGCTCTAGAAAATTGACGTAGAGAAGCTGCAAGTGGTGAAGGAGCTGCATAAACCAAACGGAAAAAAATTACCCTCGAAGAAAATTTGATATCCGCAGAGTACATGAGTCTTGGCAAGGAGACCTTGTGCCACAAACCTTGTACACAAATTTCAGTGTAAAACGTTTAGTTAAGAAACCAAGATTGAAAGTAGGAGGTAAAGTTCGTATAAGTAAATTGAAGCATATTTTCAAAAAGGTTTATAAACCAAATTAGACAACTGAAATATTTACAATAAGTTATGTAAAAAATACTAGACCAGTGACGTATATGCTTATAGATTATCAAGATAAAGCTATTGCAGGTAGTTTTTATGAACAAAAACTCGGCAAAGTTAGGCATCCAGAAATTTACCTTGTGGAAAAAGTACTGAAAAAGAGGGGAAATAAGCTATTTGTAAAATGGTTAGGTTTTGATGATTCTCATAATAGTAGGATAGATAAATCTAGTATGTGAGACTGTCTGTAATAGTGTTAAGTTTTTTCTGAATAAAGGTTATCATTTTTCGAAATATTCGCTTTTTCACTTGCTAACTCTTAAGCTTTATTTAAATCTCTCTCTCCCTATCTCTCTCTCTCTCTCTCTCTCTCTCTCTCTCTCTCTTACAGCTAAAGTACATAATATATATTTTTTCTAAAGTATAAAAGTACCATTTACGTATTTTAGTTTTGATAGTTTTTCAATCACTTCCTGACAAATATTCTCCATATTAAAAGTAATTATTTCTAAAAACAGAGTCGTAAAATGCGTGAGATTATTAAACACAATTTTTCTTTGAGCTTTATTCTTTAAAGTGGAATAATGTTTCATGATATATAATTCAACACTATTCGTTTGAGGTAATTTGATATTACACCAAACACTTTCAGCAATAGTTTCAATAATGACTTCTTTAACACGTTGAAATGGAATGAAACTCTGCTCCAGAAGATGCTGATCGATGCAAAGGCTGACTTCCTGGAGATTTGCGAACGTTGTTTCTCGCAATATAAATATAAAGATATTTCCGGTTTTCTGGTTCTTGATTTTGTTCCAAAAGCCACTATATAAGCACCGTAAGATACAGTTAAATGTAAACGGAAATTTTCACAGACGATGCATTGTTGCTTTTCTTGACCATCAAAGTACAATAAAATGATGTAAAAATGACTTCTGAATAATTTCCACTCTTCAGGATTTAAGGATATGTTCGCACGAAGATGACTAGCTGCCAGTTTAACTGATGATGATAACTTTCCATCTTTTTTAAATTAAGCACCAACACTAATTTGTTTTGTAAACGACGAATTCAGATTGTACGTCGTGGAGTGTAACATTTGATTTCGAGGTACATAAGGCATGATGATGATGATGACCACACTGAAGGCTTTCAAACACTGAGCGATAATTCAAAGCTGCACACTTTATATATTTTTCTTCATAAATGCAATGGAATTGTAACTGCCACCCAAATACTGCATACAGAGATCACCACCTTCACAGGATTTTTTCATTCCCAACAGCAGATTTTCATCTTCATCAAGCAGCTTGACTATCCTCGCTGGTAGAAAAACAGTGAATTTGTTTTTTACAATGATAAAGAACCGTACTCCAAATTGTGTTGTTGCTTTCTTGATGTTTGTGATTTCATAGTTTTTATTCAGCTCTAGGTCTTTCAGCTTTTTTGTTGGAAGGAAATAGTTACTGACAGCAATTTTGTTTAGTTTTGAGAAATCCATCTTCGCTGCTTCACTTTTAGATATTCATACTATTAATCTTTTTTATTAGAGTTTGTAAATCTGTTCGCACTTGTATTACTTGTTTTAGTTCTTGAATGTTTTTCAGAAATCCGTTTAAACATCTTTTTAGCTCTTGCTGCTTTCCTTCACCATCTGACATCTGACAATAAAACTGATGAAAGAGCAGAGTTGGCCTCCTCTTATAGACACTCACCCCTCTACCAAATTTTTGGAGACTTTTGCACAGTATTACACTATATGATGCAATAATTAGAAATACGTTTTTAAACGTGTACTTAATTTAGTTCACTTCATCTTTCACTTCTTCATCTGCGTCGACTCTTTCAACATTTATGAAATATGACAACCCTGTAGATAAGGATTCTTGAACTACGATGACGTCATCAGAATGGAATTTTGTTTACCAGAAATTGTTTAGCATTATATGACGCTTCTAGCGCATAATGTCGGCAAACATCAAAGAGGAATTTGTTAATGAAAATATACGATGACGATGACGACTACGATGACGTCATCAGAATGGAATTTTGTTTACCAGGAATTGTTTAGCATTATATGACGCTTCTAGCGCATGATGACAGCAAACATCAAAGGGGAATTTGTTAATGAAAATATCAAAGAGATGACCTCACATGAGTGACACATTATTCTTCTGGAATGTAGAACGAGCAAAATCACACTTACGTTTGTTGCTCAAAAACGTTAACAATTCGTTTGTCGACAAAGGTTGAATCACTAAGGAATTTGTTATTGAAAAATCAGACTCACTTCTTAGAAAAATAATTAGAAAAACAACATTCCGCTGCAATTATCACATACTCTGTAGTGTAAAAGCTGATATTGCGTCATCATACCCTCTACATCGAACTCAAACCTTCTAAATTTAGCGTGGAACAGAACCATGTCGGTAAAGTAGGAATCTTGCGTTAGAATTAATCATATTTTTAGCAAACCATGTCGGTAACAGGAATCTGCATATAGACTTACTCGCGGTAATGGTGCCATCTGTCGGTACAGTTTACATTAGGAATCTGCACTACTGACCGTGGGTATTACCGACCTAGGAAGTGCGCGAACCACATAGGAATCTGCATTACCGACCGTGAGTATTATCGACTTAGCACGGGTACGAACTGTCGGTATTACCAACTTAGAACGGGCACGAACCATGTCGGTAACGTGTCGGTAACATAAATCTGAAATTAGAAGGCCCCTCTACTAACAATTGTAGGAATTTCACAACTTTACTTTGAGGCCTTTCTTTACAAAAAGTATGAATCAAAACAAAAAACACCACCTCTGACGTTCCCCTTGAGAGTTCTGATTACATTGTAATATTCGATGGAGTAAAGTTCGGTAGAACTTCAGTAAGTTTCGGTAGAAGGCATTCAGATGATTTTGAAAATATCTCAAAATCCACAAAAAGACGAAAAGTTCTCACAATCAGAAGCAGACAAAATTATACCTTACACTGGTGATGAAGCGTTAGCATTAATCGATGATGCAAAATTTACTTAAAATCAGTATGAAACTATTCGTATTTAGGCAAAAGCTAAGAAGGCAAATATTTAACCCATTTACAAAAGCCTGGCTAAAGCAAAGAAGAGATGTTACCTCCCAGATTCTGCATTTGAAATAACAGAATATAGCGTCAGAATTAGCAAGCAAACATTAATGGATCACAGAGCATCCCGCTTGTTACAAATACCTGACATTCTACCCTCAGATATAACCGAAAAACATAATGTTTCACTGACTCATACAACCAAGCTTTTAGTGACGCAACAAAATCAGATCAAAACATTTTGATGTTTTCGATGGCCTTAGAGATGAAGGACAAGGAAACTGGCACTTCTACAACAGTTTGAAAAAATTAACATCCAGGCTCAACAAGACTTTGTAGACTTATGAAATTTTGCTACGACAAAGAAACAAAGGAAACTACCATCTCTGAAGCAGCACAGATTCAGGACCAAATCACTAAACTAAGGCCAACAACAATTCAGTTAAGTGAAGGTTGCAACCGCTGCAAAGTAACCCACGAAATGATAATGACAAGTGATACTTCTAACCAGAGAGAGCAAAAGTGATACTCCTACCAGAGAAGACCGAAAACTTCTGTTTCGGTCTTGCTCCTTTACATGCGAAGATACGCTTTATGGAAATTTCATTTAGTATATCGGTTGAGTTTCTGCAATCGGGCAGCAAAATCGACCGAAGAAAAAGAGAAAATGGATACTGCCAAAAGAAGAATACAACCTGAATTTTGGGAGAAAATGGACCTAGTCGTAGGCGTTCCAAAACATGGGACTGGGACGTATAATGTTAGAAATACAACTCGAAGATTTTTTAGAATCCTGAGCTAACTTCGGAATTTATAGGAGTTATTAAAGTGTTGATTAGAAGATTCCGTATAATTTTTCAGCCTATGGCATGTGACAAGAGAATAGATGTCCTGAAATCTAAAAGGTATTGCCAGGTTACTGCAGAGCTTTATGTAAGCCTGAATGCCCGGTACTACATGCCTGTGACAGTTCCTAAAATTCATTTGCGTCTTGCTAAAGTGATTAAATCCGTTCCACTCCCTATCGGACAACTAATAGAGGAAGCTCAAGAGGCAAGGAATAAGGACTTTAAAAGAATTAGGGAATTGAACACGACGAAAGTCAGTCGAACAGCAACAAACGAAGATTTGAGGCACAACTTGCTGGTTTCGACTGATCCGTTAATAATATGGTCAACAAAATATGACCTATGTGTTCATGAAATAAAAAATATCATTTCCACAGTAGTTTTCTATGTTGAATCCAAGTCTGGTCTCTGTTTTTTCCCAGCACGTCAGGTTTTTGACATTTTTTGAGTTAAAAATTTTTTCGAAAAATCATAAATCGTATGATAAAAGGGTGCAAGAAAATTTTTAAACAGAAAGCAATACATGATTTCGATGCGTTTTTTAACGCAAAATCTATTTATTGTTTTGTTTTTTCGATATCTTATACAGTTCCTGAGGTAATTTAAAAAAAAACTTTAAAAAACACGAAAAAAATGGTTTTACAAACAACCTTATACTTTACTAAATATCATTTATTTTTTAGTCAGCTGCGTGTCACTCTCTTCTATTTTTGATGCAGAAAAAATTTCAGAAAAGTTTATAGGAATCCAGCCGTAACTGTTCGAAAGAAACATGGCAGAGTTTGACGGCTTACAAGTACTTGAAGGCTTACTTGTATCTCATTGCATTAAAGTCTACAATATTTGCAATATTTACAATATTCGCAGAGTATACAGTATTTAAAGGTTTAAAATATTCCTTCTTTATTATTGGCCGTTGGCTCCTGTGGAAAAATAATTATAAGCTGCTACTTCTTGCATGCTCGACGATGATGAGTGTTTGGCTCATCAGTCACGAGACTCCAGCAGTAGTCTACTAAAGCGTTTACACTCCACTTAACTTGGCAACTCTTCTTGATTTCAGCGATGTCTTGATGAAATCTTTCCCTGTGTTGATCACTAACTGCTTCCAAATTTTCTGGGAAGAAGTCCAAGTGAGAATGAAGAATGTGAATCTTTAGTGACATGTTCACTTTCATTTCCTAAAAGTTCTGCAGCATAGTGTCGCATCAGTTGTCGCAATTGTGGTCCTTGAAAAACTCCTTCCTTGATATAAGCTTCACTAAGGTTACGAAATTTTTTTCAAGAAAGTAACAATTTCATAACAGCATAGCACTCTTTCATATTGGTGGCATGAGCGACGGGTATTGATGGATATTCATTTCCATTGTGCAAGAAAACAGCTTTCAAACTATATTTATTTACATCAGTGAATAAATGCCAATTCTTTGGCTGGTGCTTATAACTCTTCATAAGTCCACCTACATCGGGATAGAATCGTTACGGTCATAAACAACTTTTGTCACAGAAGGAACATTAGGGACATTAGGAACATCTAATATTTTCCAATTCTAACAATATGTCTACCAAATGTGAATTTCCAATTGTTCCTGAGGATGTGTACCACCCCGCTTTAACTACGAGTCTTACATCTCTGTCTGGTTTACATACTATTAATTTCGAAAATAATATTCTACCAAGAAAGTTTAATTTAAAAAAAACAGATGTTAGTGGATTATGTGTTGCGTTGAATGACATTGACTGGTCGTTTCTAGAAAATGTTGTATCATTAAACCACGCTTGTAAGCTTTTCTATGATACACTGGACATGCTTTTTAACATTTATGTTCCAAGATTTAAAACTAATAGAAATAAATTTACTTATCCACCCTGGTTTACGAAAGAAATTGTCGACAATATTCGGTTAAAAGATAAATATAGATCTAAATTTAATGTAACCAAGGATCCATATTATCAACAACTTTATATAACTCTAAAGAAGAAAATAGATATTGATTTGTGCTCTTCTTTCAAACGGTATAACAGTTATA
>JBAGKK010034921.1:0-10801 GCA_037177015.1 Euceroptres primus
TATATTTATTATTGTTATAAACAAATTTTATAAACAAATGCGCAGTTTGAGCAATTTTTAAGAGTTTGAGGTACTTTCTTTTTAAATGTGCTTTGTTTGATTTAACAGTAATGCTTCAGTAAACTATTTCCATTTCATGACAAATGTGATTGTTGTAAACAAATTTTATAAACAAATGCCCAGTTTGAGCAAGTTTTGCGTGTTTGAGATACTTTTTTTTTAAATGTGTTTTATTTGAGTTGCTAGATACGCTTCAGTAAGCTATATTGCCATTTTCATAACAAGTGTGGTTGTTATAAAAAAAATTTATAAACAAATGCTCAGTTTGAGCAATTTTTAAAAGTTTCAGGTACTTTTTTTGTAAACATCTTTAATTAATTAATGCGTTAATTAATTAACGTTACATTAATACAGTTCGGTGTTCAATACAGTTCATGTGCTTTTTCACCATCACATTAGTGTAACTTCTTTTAGGATGATCCGATTGGATTTTAATTATAGTGTTTTGGAAAGCTCTTTTCATCTGCCTTAAGACTATAATAACAATTTTTTCCATTATGATTTTTTTAAATCAAAATTAAAATTAATTTTTTGAAAGAAAACCTATTGTAAATTTTTTTTCTTTTTTATAAAATAGCTTATTTTACACTCTTTAAAGTAATGTAAAAGAAAAAGTGGTCTGGAAAAAATTTCATGGTCAAATTGAGATTTTTACGCTCAAAGGGCAACAGTCAACTTACGCAACGCGCCCGGGAACGAATACAAAATTAATTATTTAAATAATATATGTATATTATATATAATTAATCTTATAAATTAAAATTTTTTAAAATTAATTTATTATAATAAAAATAAATAATTTTTAGTAATAATGTTATATTTTTTATTTAAAATCTAATTTGCCTCTAAAGCTTACATTTAACTTGATTCCGAATTCATTATCAGAGACCTAAAAACCCCCTAATTATGATAATTTACTAAATCGAACATTTCTTTGGATAACATGTACGCCATATTAGATCCGCCATTTTTGAAATGTTTGACATCGGATTCGTAATCAGCGAGCTCAAAAACCCCCTTACACAAATTTTGAAAATAATCAAAAGGTTATTCAGCATACTCATCCGTCATATTGGATCCGCCATTTTGTTTCCGGAATTTTTGACATCGGATTCGTAATCAGTGACCCCAAAAACCCGTGAGTAACGAAACTTGGGTCATTTTATGAACATTTCATACTTTTGGCCAGCTTTTCACGATTTCGTCCCACTGTGTGCCGTAAAAAATGTTTTTATTAAATGAGGGATAATTTATTAATTTTCATTAAGAATTAAACATTACTTTTACGAAATAGCCTTAGAAAACTAATAATTATTATATTCTTGCCATGATCATAATTGATCAATAAGTTGTACAACGCAATCACAATAACAAGTGGTTTAGGAAAGAAGAGCCCTAATTTTCCAGAAATATCATTTTTATAGCGCCTACCGACATGCCTTTATTGCTTTGCTTTCTAGCAAAAAGCCTTAACTAAACTAGCACTTTTGCACTCATTATAGTCTTATAAAACAGAAATAGGAATGAACCCTAAACCGCACAATGCACATGCCCTTGTAGCATTTCCCGATGCGTTCTTGATGCTTGGCACTCATTCATAATACTTGTACATTCACTGTAAAAAAATGGTTAGTTAGGCCAACTACTTTGGTTTGTAACATATGCCTCTATTACTTTATTAGTTGAGGCAACTATTTTATTTGCAGGCGTAACTATTTAGTTTGTTGTAACATAAATTTTAATAGGTAGGGGAGAAGGACACGAACTGGATGGGTTCCCGACCTGAATGATATGTAAAAATGACTAAATATTTAAATTCAACGAACTGGAGTAACTTTTTATAAGTAAAATTATCAAAAAGGGATTGTGTCATAACACGGTTTATCTCTTATTTGTCGTTTTTAAATTAAAAAATTAAAAAATGTGTTTTTGTCATGAAGACGTAACTTTTTACCTTTGATAATTTCGTCATTTTTACTGACGTAGGATTTTTTTACAACTGTTTTATTTGTTCTTTGTAGTCACGGAACATTTGGCTTTAAAACTTTCCTCAGAAATAGACTTTTAATTATCATAAACAACGTAATTAAAATGTTTTTATTGGTAATATCATTTTCCCCAATCTGGATAATTCGTGAAAAAACACTCAAAAATTTTTCAAATGACCCGCGCATTTTGCCAACATAAAAGAACTAGCTATTCTAGTAGATTTTTTTAGCATTTGAAGTTGATAGAAGTGGCAGTCATCATTTAACAGTAAATACGATAGAGATAATTTCTGGTTTATTTTCTACAATCTACAATATATTTAAAAATATTACTTTTATCAAGACAAAAACATTTAAAAGTAACAGTGCTGAAATGATATTCGACGAGATCGAGTGAAATATCGATCAATTAACAATGTGAGTGCTGTATAACACGATTATCCGGATCGTGGTCCCAAATCTTCATCTGGATAAAAGTGCAATGGTTCAGAGAAATATTAATTACTGATAAATATCTGATATAATATTTGCTGCGTTACTGGTATTGTTTAAAGGAATCTTTTATCTTTAATTTTGTACGTAATACTTTTCTTTTTTCTGTAAAATGTTTAATTATTATAAGGTTAAAACTTTTTTTTATCCAGATCGAGTCACTCCCCCTACATCAATTAGTAAAAGTTTATAAGTACTAAAGTCGTTTATCTAGCTACTAAAGTAGTTGGCCCAACAACACATTTTTTTTTAGTGTGCACATTTCTAAATGGAATATCTTGGAAATGTATTGATTTATTTATTTAGAACTGAGCCCTAAACTAATAAATAATATGTGACCGGCTCGGAAGAAAAGGGTCTAGTGCCTAATAGGCATAAGACCTATTTTATGCCTATTTTATTATTAGGCACTAGTGCCCTTTCTTTGGAGCCGATCACATATACTGAATACCTAAATTTGTAAATCGATTTCTTTCCGTGAATTATCAGTGTTAAAAATTGTTGTAAAATTAATATATTTTTAATGTAGGTACTTTAGTATATGAATTTTAATAAACGTGTATCAAATTGGAAATTAAAATACTCAAGTATTGCAATATAATATACGGTATATTAGTACACAAAGAAAACGTTTGGGCTCGATTTTACCATGCTAGATTGAGAATTATTGAGAATGCTCGGACGAATGCCAAATAAGATAAAAATTATCCAAATTTAAGGTAAAAAATTTATCACCGAGCATGATAAACTGGCTTTGAGTTGGAGAAAAATAATTGTTTAAATCTTACCGCGTTTATAGATTTTAATGCCCATAAAAGAAGGTGAAAGAGTGTCCAGAAATATGCATAGATTTTACCATGCTGCACGGGAAATGCGTCGCCGGTTAAGGTCAGCGCGGTAAGCGAAGTACCCTGCCAGCATGGTAAAATATTCCATAGAGCAGGGCGGCAATTCTCATAATTTTAAACGAATTTTAAATTTAAAAAATTTTTATACATGTAGGAAACGTTAAGAGGGGCGTCAAAATAGGCAAAATTAGAAGAATTTTCAACGGGGAGAACATCCTCGCGCCCGCCGAATTAATTCCGTATTTTATATTATCATATTTACGGTACAGACAACGCTTTCGGTTCTTGCATGGGGTTGCTCAATTTTACCATGCTGGGGGGTAACGGCTCGGCTCGTCAAGGTCGACGTCTATCTCGGCGCTCTGTTTACCCTGCAGCATGGTAAACTTTTACTTCGCAGCATGGTAAAGTTATCCTCACAATTTTGTACATTTCTCACGCTTATTCAGTAGTTTCGAGATCGCTCTTCGTCACCTCTAAATTACTATTCCCTTTTTTCGCACAAAACATACCTAATTCGTAGCTTAATAAATATCCTATAGCTAAAGGTATATTTTATCTTATTTGGCACTCGTCCGAGCATTCTCATGCCTAGCATGGTTCTTTAACTCAAGAAGAAATATAAGCTTCTAAGCTGTCTTCGAATGTAGGATTTCTCGAAACCGAAATCATTCAGTTGGATTTGAAATGAAATTCATCTGAAATAACGCCGGTCTCCGATCGAATTTGAAATTCAAACCGAGGCGAAGTGTCGAATCGAATTTTAAATTCGATTGTTATTTCAGCGTTATTTTAGATGGCTTTCATTTTAAAATCAACAGAATGATTTCAGTTTCGAGAAATCCCACATTCGAAGACAGCTTTAGAAGCTTATATTTCTTCTTGAGTTAAACTTAATTTCGAAAAATCCAATATTCCAAGCGTGGCCAAAAAGATACCAATTTGCATTGAAAATTCGATCGGACGGCTGCACACCTTTATAATTAATATGTGTCTGACTAGTGTTTCTATAATTGTTCAGATGGAGTGGCTAAGGAGTATAAATTTATGTATGATAAAGCGTTTCTCTGAACGAAGTTGTTTACAGGTTATGTTGCACGACGCTGTTGATATAACATAAGGTACCTGGACCAAATATGGCCTACGACTCAATATGGCCTAATCACGTGATCTCTGTAATTACGTCAATACTGAGATATGTAACGCCCCCAATATATCAGTGTTGTTAAACCGAAGCGGCTAATATAGATATACATCATCGCTAGTGCTTTGTTTACATTTGAGGGAGGTGTTTGCGCGCACGTGCTTTGTTACTGTTGTCTCTTATTGTTTGGTGCAAGTAAGTTGAAGCTTATAATAATTATTTAGAATTATTATTCTTTTCAATTAATAAAACTACATTTAGCTATTCTTCGTTATCGCATCAAAACCTAAACCCAAAAGACCATTCAATAAGAGAGAAAAACCTCCTGCCAAAAAAGAATCTTGGTACTGCAATATATATTATATATTGGTACTGCAAGTAATATTATTCAGAGATTGTGTCCTCGCCGACACAATTGGATACAATTTTTTGATTTTCAAAATGTGCATTTTTAAAAAATCGGTATTAAAGAAGCCTTTGCAAATCCAAACATTTTTTCTCTTGAAATGTATTGATCGGAACAAAAAACGTTAACTGATGGGATATTTCTTATCCTTACTGAGCACAATTCAGCGCAAGTTTCCAATTTTCAAAGTTCACATTTTTGAAAAATCGGTACCAACAAAAGTGTATCCAACTGAAAAATATATGGCGCTTCTGCATTTTCTTTTTTTTCTTCAAAACTTATAATTCGCCTCTTCGTGCAGATTATAATTCTTCCAAAGAAAAATTGAATTTTACACTTAAGAGAACTATTAGAGATGGAATTTGAAAAACACGGATTTTGAATGCAAGAATGTTCTGCGGTGCTTTGTTTAGCAACTACAGAGCAACAAAGTTCCGTGAAGGTGTGCCCCCGCGTGAAGTGTGAGTGCAGCCACCGCAAGCGCACGCCGCTGACCCCATCGGCTGCCTCCTGTATTGCAGCTTGAATGGAAACTCCACAAAGTGAAGCACCAAACTACCAACCTGCTCCTCAATAATTACAACTTATATTCCGCATGAAACTAACGTTTATACACCAGAATAGCAAGCTTTTTTACTAAAAACATTTAAAACCAATTGTTTAACTTTTACACTTAGATCGTATTGGTAAACATAAAAGCTTAAAAAATTAAAGTTAAAAAACTGACATTTACAATGCTTTCGGCAGTTCCAGAAAAAGAACATTAGGTTCCCTTTGCTAAATAGATAATTTCTAAACTTGTTTAAACAATTAAACCTAAGAACAAAAATCATAGAAAATTAATTTATTTCAATTTTTCTTTTTCAATTTCTAAGAATTTTCTTTACTAGACTTACACCTCATCAGATATCTACATTCTGTTTTTCTAATCCAATCTTACTTGTTATCCCTATTTGCTTAACCAATGAATCTTCTCCGAGTCGCCGGAGAACTAAAAATTACCAACATACACACGCATTGCATTAGCCGGACTGCGTTAATTATTTTTATAACTTTTATCCTCCCTCTATGCAACCTCGACCCTCCCGTTTGGCGACAATGTTGCATTTCAGACCATTGATGTCACTTCCGGAAACACTCCTGAGATCACCCTATTATCGAAAAGCTTTCAAATTTGCCCCAGGAGTGGTTTCTGAAAGAACTTTTAGATAAATTTTAGAGTTTGTAATTTTTCTAATACAAAAGACTCAGAACACTTTTCAATTGCAATTCTGACTATTGATATCACTTCCGGAAACATTCCTGAGATCCCCTATTCTCAACAAGTTTACAAATTTGACTTAGGGGTGGTTTCAAAAAGAATTTCCCAATTAGTATCAGAAATGACAATTTTCAAACTATCAAAGTCCACAGAAAAATTTTGAATAATAATTCAAACTGTTCATAGTGCCTCCCGAAATCTTCATGAGGCACCCCCATTAGCCATAGGTTTTCAAATTAGACCTAGAGTTGGTTTCAAAAAGAATTTCCAGATAAGTGTCAAAAATGACAATTTTCAAACTATCAGAGTCACCAAAAACTTTTTAATTGCATTTTTTACCATTGGCATCACTTCCGACAACCTTGGTGAGGCACTCCTATTATCCACAAGTTGTAAAATTAGACCTAGGGATGGTTTCAAAAAAAAATTTCCAGATAAGTGTCAAAAATGACAATTTTCAAAGTATCCAGGTCGCCGAAAAATTTCAAATTACATTTCTGATTATTGGCATCACTTCCGACAACCCTCCTGATGCACCCCTATTAGCCATAAGTATACAAATTACACCTAGGGGTGGTATCAGAAAGAATTTCCAGGTAAATGTCAAAAATGAGAATTTTTGAAGTATCAGACTCCTCAAAAAATTTTAAATTGCATTTATGACTAATGGTATCACTTGCGACAACCCTCGTGATGCACCTGTATCATTCATAAGTTTTCAAATTAGACCTAGGAGTGGTTTCAAAAACAATTTCCAGGTAAATGTCAAAAATGAGAATTTTCAAAGCATCAGACTCCCCAAAAAATTTTTAATTGCATTTCTGATTATTGGCATCACTTCCGACAACCCTCTTGATGCACCCTTATTATCCATCAGTTTTAAATTAGACCTAAGGGTGGTTTCAAAAAAAATTTCCAGGTGAATGTCAAGAATGAAAATTTTTAAAGTATCAGAGTCCCCAAAAAATTTAAATTGCATTTTTGACTAATGGCATCACTTCCGACAACCCTCCTGATGCACCCCTATTATCCAAATGTTTTTAAATTAGACCTAGGGGTTGTTTGAAAAAGAATTTCCAGATAAGTGTCAAAAATCACAAATTTCAAAGTGTCAGAGTCCCAAAAAAATTTTAAATTGCATTTCTGATTATTGGCATCACTTCTGACATCCTGCCTGATGCACGTCTATTATCCACAAGTTTTCAAATTAGACTTAGGGGAGGTTTGAAGAAGAATGTCCAGACAAGGGTCAAAAATGACATTTATCTGGGGACTTTGACACATTGAAAATCGTCATTTTTAAAATTTGTCTGAGAATGCTTTTTGAAACCACCCCTACGTTTAATTTAAAAACTTCTGAATAATAGCGGTTCCTCAGGAGGGTTCTCGAATATGATCCCAATAGAAAGAAATGCAATTTAAAATTTTTTTGGGTGTCTGACACTTTTAAAATTCTCATTTTTGACATTTACCTGGAAATTCTTTTTGTAACCACCCCTAGGTCTAACTTGAAAACTTACGGATCATAGGAGTGCATCAAGAGGGATGTAGGAAGAGATGCCGATAACCAGAATTGCAATTTAAAATTTTTTGGGGAGTCTGATACTTTGAAAATTCTCATTTTTGACGTTTATCTGAAAATTCTTTTTTAAACCACCCCTATGTGTAATTTTGAAAACTTGCGTATAATAGGCGTGAATCAGGAGGGTTGTCCGAAGTGATGCCGATAGTCAGAGATGCAGTTTTAAAATTTTTTGGCACACTGATGCTATGAAAATTCTCATTTTTGATATTTATCTGGAAATTCTTTATGAAACCACTCCTAGGTGTAATTTGTATACTTATGGATAATAGGGGTGCATCAGGAGGGTTGTCGGAAGAGATGCCAATAATCAGAAATGTAATTCGAAATTTTTCGACGACCTGGATACTTTGAAAATTGTCATTTTTGACACTTATCTGGAAATTTTTTTTGAAACCATCCCTAGGTCTAATTTTAAAACTTGTAGATAATAGGAGTGCCTTACCAAGGTTGTCGGAAGTGATGACAATAGCCAGAAATGCAATTAAAAATTTTTTTGGGACTCTGATACTTTGAAAATTTTCATTTTTGACATTTACCTTGAAATTTTTTTTGAAACCACCCCTAGGTCTAACTTGAAAACTTTCGGATAATAGGGTTGCCTCATCAGGGTTGTCGAAAGTGATGCCAATAGTCAGAAATGCCATTTAAAATTTTTTTGGGACTCTGATACTTCGAAAACTCTCATTTTTGGCATTTACCTGGAAATTTTGTTTGAAACCACCTCTAGGCGTAATTTGTATACTTATGGATAATAGGGGTGCATCAGGAGGGTTGTCGGAAGTGATTCCAATAATCAGAAATGTAATTTGAAATTTTTCAGCGACCTAGATACTTCGAAAATTGTCATTTTTGACATTTATCTGGAAATTTTTTTTGAAAAATGTTTTTGAAAATGTTTGAAAATGCGTGCGCATATGCAACTATACTATAATACGTTTTTATTTGATTATGATTACATATTTCAATCATATCAATATTATTTGTCACTTTTTTTTGCACTTACAAGTTGCATTTACGATAAAAAACAAATTATTGTTGACGTCTTAAAGAGGATAACGTTGGAAATTTCTCTCGATCAAAATGTAGTACATTAGACTCGTAAGAGAGGGCGTGACGAATGCAGGAGGTTAGTTTCGTCGTGAAAACGTGAATGTGCGTGCGTTTGTTTCATGAAAACACGGGAAATTGTGCAGTTTTTCTTACTAAAACACGGAGAAGCGTGCAATATGCCGCAATGCGTACGGAAAATCGTTGTGAAATATGGCATATTCCGTGCATGCGTGATGAAATAGTACATTACGTAACGCCGTGCGGTAGAGTGATTTTCGTCTCGTATGATGTTTTCACACGAGTGAAGCGAGTGGGAAACTCATACAAGACGAAAATCACTCTACTGCACGTAGTTCTGTACTTTATTTTTCAACACAACGTGCGCAATCCTAAATATTGCGTATGCTTTTTTTCGTAAGCGTGCGAAATATTGAGGATTGCGCACGGCGCGGCGTGTTGAAAAATATTTTGCAATATAAGTTTAATTTAACGTTTACTTTACTGTTAAGTTTGATTTAGTTATTATTTATAAATTATTATACATAACGCATAATCAAAACACTGAAAACGAACTGATGCAAACCGACGGAATTCTACTGCGTCACTACTGCGCACTTTGTTGCTATGCTACTTGCGCGACTCCGCCGAACTCTGAGTTCAGCTTTCCTCATCCCCTTGGACCCCTCACTCATAAACAAATTCCTGGAACCCCTCTATCGGTCCTAATTAAATCGGATCTCGAGTGTAAAAAGGCTTAAGGCTTTATAACCAGCAGCTGCAAAACCATTTGAGGAAACCTTCGCTAAATTACTTTATAGCTTGTCGCCTGTTCCCTGTCGTCGCCGAAAGTATATTGTAAATAAAAGTGACCTTCGTAAAGTAATTTAGTAGTTTGGTTTATAGATATAGATTTATAGATTCCAAAAGGTCTCTGTGTAAAAATTTATATTTTCTCCCCGTCTCGCTTGGACCCTGGAAGTCCAGTCCACTCCAGGGCCTGGAGTGGCCTGACTGGAGCCTGGATCGGATTTTACTCCTAAGCTGTTTATGATCCCCTTACAGATGTCACGCGTTATCTGATGCTCCAAAATAAACCCATTGAAAAGGGCCTCCTTTGGTTTTTCCATGAACCCTTCAGATCGTAGTTGCATGCCTACGCCTCCCACCCTGTCCAAAATCACTACTTTGCGTTTCAAATACAAAGACCTCTGAGGAATCGCTTTACCTTTTTTAAATTTACACGGTGGAAAAAAATAGGACAGCAGCGCTATACATATCATCGCAAAGCTTATTTTATAACCCATCAAATAAGTCTATATTTGCTGAAATAAAAAAATCTGTTTCGAAACTATGATTAACAGAAGGTGAAAAAGTACCCAAATTTCACGGTACTTTGAGAATGGTCAATTTTGACACGTCACTGCTCTCACAAAACGAATGTAAAAATCTGTGAAATTTTTTTGAGTTTCCTTGGACTTTTATATGCTAAAAGGTGAAAATCATAGTAAAAAATATGCATTTGTTAATATTCAATTTTAAAAAGTTTAGGAAGAAGTTGTCTCGGAAACGAATCAACTTACAGGGTTTATTTTTGAAGTAATTTGTACATTATTTACGAACAAGAGCAATACATGCAATATCAAGTCGAAAAAGTTGGTGTCGATGGTAGAAGAAATAACAAGCACGGCAGGAGATAGTCCAGACGCCAACCCCATTTCCGTCGGATCGGCGAGGTCCATTCGATTTTTTTTTGTTCGTATGTAAAATGATCTCCAGAATCCAAAACTGTGTAGCACATCTCTGGCAAAAGTGCCGTTCTCGAGATATTCGCAATTGATTTTTTTTTATTAAATGGAACATTAAACATTTAAAATTTAAAATTTTTGAAATTTTTTTCCCCCTCTTGTTAGACAAGCTCACGAGAAAGAATAGTTGTTTCAGCATTTTTTTGCTCCGACGAATATTTA
>JBAGKK010034932.1:0-10801 GCA_037177015.1 Euceroptres primus
TAAACTAAACTTGAGGAAATAACACTAATTCTTGGAAAAGTCGCATCCTTCATAGGCGAGTACCGCCGAGAGTACAGACGAACTTTGAGAAGCTCACGGTGCAATCGTAAATGGCGTCGCGTGTTTTCTTACAAAATGGATATTTCCGTAAATTTTTAATGAATCGATCTAAAAATTTCCAGAAATCTTCTTTTAATAGTAAGGAACAAATGTCTCACTGGAAGTTATTTCAACTCTGAAGTTCCCTCGATACTTTTCTTCACCGAAACTAAAAAAACGTGCTTAACGACCGGTCTGAATTTGCAATTAATTATTATTAAACAATGGGCAGCTTTAATTGTTTTTTTTTATTTTTTAGGCTTCGCTAGGGTATACTGCGTGTGTATACAAAATTTCAAATATTTTCAATAATATTTAGCTGAGTTCTGACGATTTATGTTTTAAAACATAATTGAATTTGGCGATAGGAAGAAAAGGAAAACGCGGCAGCGGCGCCGCTATATGCGTGAGAATGTAGTGGTAAGTGGAGAGGGAGGATTTCGTGAGTTTACCCTCTCTCCTAAAAGTCGCGTCTATCGGGTCGACTTCGACCGCTCGCCCTGAAAAATCTCACTTTTCAGAGTAAGCCCCCTTTCTTCGGCGCACGTCACATATGTGCGCTCGCTACTTGCGTTTTTTTTTGTTGTCTGCTTTTTCCTACGACCTTCTGAATATCTGAATTTCTGTTCTTGAGTTTCTTGAATTCTGATTTGCAAGTCTCTTCTCATTTCTCTCACTCAATAATTCAGAAATCCTAATCAGTATTTATTTTCTCGGGTTTTTGAAAACCAAATGAAATATTAAATAATCATGCAAAACTCAGTAAATTTAATTTAATTCAATTTAATATATTTTATTTTCTTATATGTTTATAATATTGAAAAAAAGTTTAAATTTCAACATTTTTAAAAATTTTGAATAACTGTTGAAATAATGGATATTTTTAAGTGTTCTTGAGCTCTTTTTTAATATAAGGTAACGTAGATTATGGCTATTGTTTTTAAGTATTTTTAGGCTAGTATTTTCTCCTTGGATTTTGCCAAAGTCTATACTTGAAATAAAAACGTCGTAAAAATTCGAACTTGTAAAATCATTTATAAAAGAAATATTAAAAACTATTATACTGCATATTGTAAGAAAATTTAGTTAACTGTTGCTAATTACCACTTTCATAATTTTTTAAAACCCTTTTTTCGAGTATAAGAATTTTTTTAAATTTTTACGACTTTCTTCTTTCAAGTTTAGACTTTAACAAAATACAGGGAAATTTTACTAGCATGTTCCGAACACAATAGTCATATTCTATGTTAATTTGCCTTTAAAATGAGCCAAAAATACTTAAAATGTCTACTATTTCAGGAGTTATTCAAAACTTAAGGAAGCTTTGAGATTTCGACTTTTTTGGAGGGACATCTTGGGGTCATTAAACGCAGAGTTTGGACATCTTCCGTGCTATTTTGAAGAAAAAATTTTACTTCATGTATCATCAAAATTATCTGATTTTATGCAACTAACAAAAAACAGGTGGTCTCAGAAATTTCACCGGTACTGCATGTGGGGGATGTTCAGTATAAATAAAATAAAAGAACTTTGCATCTGAAAAAAATATAAATTCAGCTTTATTTCCAAAAGATAGAGAGCAAAGGCTTGTGCGTCTTGACCGGTCAAGATAATAATCATCGAATGCCGGTGGGATAGACTAAACACGATTTTTAGGTTCGAACGCCGAACTCTGACATCATTGCTTACACTTCGCCGAGTTGTCGATGATATGTCACAGAGAATTTTAGAGCACATAGCATTGACATGAGAGTTACAGAAAAGTATATATAATATTTCGTGGTCTGGTTATGAGGCGAATATATGGTCGCCACACTGCATGTACAGTCTGTTCAATAAGAGCGGGTACGGCAAAAGTCTATGAAAACTGCTCACTAGGTATAAATCATGGTTATGATCTGAAAGAGGAGTATTAACTCTATTACGCAATATATTAAAGATGCCACAATTCCTTTAATATTATTTGTGAGCATTCATTTCTTATAAAGAGTCTGATTTACTGGCTCAGAAAGACAAAAAAAAAACATGTTCAAAGGACGTCACGTTCTGTAAACAGTCTTACAAAAATGTGAAATACTTTAAACATAAAGTATGAAATGTAAGTTTTAAAACCATTCCTAGCAATATTTAAAATCTGCAGTAGTTGCGAAATTATTTGCTGAAGATGAGAATAGTGGAATTTTTACACCTTACTGTGCTTTAAATTCGATATCCGAATGAAAAATAGTCAAAATAACATCAGAAATAGCTCATTCGAAACAGAATTTTCCGGAGAAAATAATCATTATGACGAAGAATAATTGTCAGGTTCAGGAACAAAATTATTTACCAAATTGTCGTCCAAAATTGAGGAAGCGAAGAAATTGAAAATCAAGATTTTCACTGTTTTCTATTCTAGTCAATATCTTCAAAACCAGTGGTTCTATTTTAATTCAAAAGCGACCAATTTGAAGCTTGTTTTATTTGGGATTAAGCCCACAAGTTTTAATCAACTTGCGATCGTGTTGCTTTAAATGGCAGAAAATTGAAAATAATTTGTCTTATTTTATGTGTAAAAATTGGCTTCAAAATGTCGATGTAACACGAATCGTATAAAAGAGATAGTACGATGTTTTTTCTCTTGCATAATAGAGTGAATACTCCTCTTTCAGATCTTAACCATGATTTATACCTAGTCAGCAGTTTTCATAGACTTTTGTCGTACCCGCTCTTGTTGAACAGACTGTATATACAATTATTTATATTATTGACAACTATACGAATGTATATGAATTTTAAAGGAAAGTAAATATGACTGTACAAGTTTAGTTAGGCGTATGCTCTATTTGTATTAGGGGAATTAGCTTCTTTTCAACAAAATACAATATCCCGACGTGATGTTAAATTCTGGAATCCCTTCGATTCATAAGTTAAAAGATATATAGTTAGATGCTCAGGTTCACCTCAAATGCAATTCAATAATTACTTATTTTTACATTAGGATATATTGTTCTTAGATGAATATAATTAATATCATCGACATTTTTAAGGAGACTTACACTAGGATGGGTCTAAAAAAATATTAGAAATCAAAAGCAACCTTGAAGTGAAAAACTTCATTTTCGGGTCCCTTATAATGTAAAATTTCAAATAGAACGATTCAGAATGTTGATCGTTCTATTTGAACGATCGACATTCGCTCTAAAATTTATTTTAGGCTAAAATAAATTTCCAAAATTCGTTATTCTCAAAGTTTCGGAAAAATTGCTATTATTAATTTTTTTCGTAATCTTTATAATATGCCCAATTTTCAAAAATCATGTGAAATTTTAATATTTTGAGTTTTCCTAGGAAAAAATCTCATTTTTTTAAATCTCAAAAATCTAAAATAAATTTTTAAAGCTCTGCAAACCATGACAAATTTTCTCGCACTAAAAATTTACCTGAGAAAAATTGAGACGACTTTAGAATTAAACAAAATTGAAAATAAAAGAAAATCAGTATCGGGTCATTTTAAATGCCTTCTCAATTTTTTAAGGCAAATTCTGAGTGCGAGAAAATTTTCAGAGGCTCAATAAATTATTTTGGTGTTTTGAGGGTTATAACAGTGAGCTTATAAATACTATACCATAGAATCGCCTAACATCGGGGACTGGTCCTAAATTGGACCAGTTCCCTTTTGCATTTATACTCTTTGATTTATACTAATTAATACGTAATTATTTTGCTTTAATTTGCTTCAGAAGTGAGCACTGAGCACATATTAAAAACGAGATGAATTTGATTTTTAGGAACCGTAATAAGAAATGGTTGCTTCTAGCTTGCTTATAAATACTATACCGTAGAATCGCCCCTTGGATTTAAGTTCTTGGATTTATACTAATTTCTTAATAAAAAATTAACTTCTTACATGACGTCAGGTTTTAGGTAATTAACTTATGTTAATTTTATACCATTTAATTATCTGGAAACAAAGAAAAATGGATGTTCGAAGTTTAAGTAAGTCTTCAAAGTTAGGGGATTCCACGGTAAATAAATACAATAATATATGAAATTCCATAAAATTAAATACTCTATTTTTTGGAATGTTTTTTGTCTCCTAAAAAATACATAAACAATACTACTCTGTACTCACGCCCTTTTTGCCATTCTAGCCTTGAATTTTAAAATAAATAAAATAAACAAACTACAGTCTGTTTTAGTCCTAACATAACATTATAAAAACTGGAAAGGCATTTCTAAGGATCAGTTTCATTTTCTTCATTTAGAATTTAGAAATAAATTGCACTGCAGTTGCAGACCCAGGCTCCTTTTATTGCAGTACTTTAAGACTTAAGTACTTGGGAGCCCGCCTGCATTCTTGATTATTTTTCTGAGAGTCACCTCTAGTTTCTCAACCGAGCTTTTGCTCAGCCTGTTGGCTACTTGGATGTTTCCATACTCCAGTATTGATCTGATGCAAGTGTCGATAATAAGGAGTTTAACGCCCTCATCCACTCTGCTATGCCTACCAATAATTGAGTTAAGTGTAAATGCAGCTCTTTTTGCTTTCAAACAGGCTTCATCTACATGAGTCTTCATAGATAGGGTTTTGTCTAATTTGATACCCAAGTAGTTGATTTTTTTTCTGTAGTTCAACGTTGTCCCCGCCGACTTGGAGGTGGGTAAATTGATGCATTTTCTGTGTAAAAATTATAGCCTCAGTTTTCGTGACGTTACAGTTGAGGTCCCATTCCTTGTAGTAATTGATGAGCTCCTCTGCGGCCCATTCAGCTCTTATTTTTACAAACACTAGTTTTCTGGCTCTGTTCAGGACACAGAGATCATCTGCGTACTGTGAGATCATAGTATTTGGAATAAGTTTCACTGGAAGATCGGCCATGTATGGATTAAAGATAACCAGGCCTAAAACCGAAACTTGTGGAACTCATTGTGGTATCTGGTGGATTTTCCCAGTTATATTAAGGTGCTTCCCTGCAACACTTCTGTCTTGAAGGTAGTTTTGAATAATTTGAATAACATCAGCTGACATTTCCATTCTGTCCATTTTGATTAGGAGGCCTTCGTGGTTTATTGAGTCAAATGTCTTGGAGAGATCAGTACTAATTACGGATGTTGATTCCCCGTTTCTAATTCCCTCAGTGATATAACTGAGAGTCCTTAGCGCTTGTGTTTGAGTTCCTTTGCCTTTGCAAAATCCGTGTTGAAATGGCGGGATTACCTTGTCGATGGCTTTGCGCATTCTTGCTAGTAGGATTTTCTCTAGGATCTTACCCATAATATTCAGCAGTGTGATGGGTCTGTAGGACTCTGGCTTATTATGGTCTTTGTCTTTCTTATGTAAGAAGATGCAGTGTCCAAGTTTCCATTTGTCTGGAAAGTATCCACTGCTGAGACACCAGTTATAGATTTTTTAACAAGCCTGTTTTTTGTGATCGGCCCCATGTTCTTCAGTTGTTGAATCATTATCCCATCTGGTCCTGGTGCCTCGTTATTTTTAAAAGTTCTCATTATCTTTGCTACCTCTGCTACATCTGTCCTCTCCAGTTGTTGGAATGGGATCCCATTGAGTTCGCATTCAGCTTTCATTGAAATTTCGGCCTCTTACTATAGCAAAGTCCACTAGTTTATCAATTGTTTCTTCTATAGAGTTTGTGTCTGGAAAAATCGGTAACACCATATCAGGTCTCTTGAGAGATTTTTGTATTCTCCAGAGCTTACGTCGGTAATCTTTGTCGCTGTTGGGGATGTTAGTCCAACTGTTCTCGTTCCAGTTGTCTATTACCCTATTTTCCTGGTTGATTGTGTCCTCAAGTAAGTCTATTGCCTTTTCGCAATCTTCGTCACTATTTATCCTAGATTCTGTCATATTCTTGCTTATTTCATCGGTAAGGGTTTTGTAGTCTTGATGGTTCATTTGCTTTAGATTCCTCCTTAAGGTTTTAATCTTCTCAGATTCTATGTTTAACTTGAGTAGCCATGGCTTGTGGTCCGAGTCAATATCCTCGAGCTGCCTGGTTTGGACACTGATACCTTGAGTTGTAGCTAGTGCCAGATTCAGGCTCCCCGTGTCCAGGTGCAGCGGCCTCGACGGCTCGGCACAGCACCAGAGAATTGAGCCTTGGTGGATTGCTTCATTTATAATTTTACCTCCGTAGTTGGTGCTATTCGACCCTAGGACTGGATGTCTTGCATTTAAGTCTCCTATAATGATTGTATTTTGTTTTGATGTTAGGTATTCCAAGATCTTCTCAGCTTTCTTGTTTCTGCCACTTATTGGAATGTAGATTGCATATAAATCAAGTTGATTATTGCCTTTAGTGATTAGTGTAATTCCAATTATTTCTATATGATCACTAATATTTATTCCATTGAAACTGTTTAAAATCTTACCGTTACATTTTATATGATTGGCAATATACAGATTCGTTCCTAGGTATTTTTCCAGTTTGCTGGATAGTTTCGAGAATCCTTGTATATTATTTTTGGCTTTGGCCTTAATTTCATTAAGTATAATTATGTCCGGTTTATTTCTGGCAATCATTTGTAGGAGTTCAGACTTCCTCCTATGTATGCCATTAATATTACAGTGAAGTATCTTAAGGCCTGCCATTATTAATTGCTCTCAACATTTTGTGTATCGCATGCAACTCCTCTTGATAATTTTCTTTAGGCTTGGATAGTCCAATATATATTTGAGCGAGTTCCTCGTAATTACTCACCGAGCTGTGATCTATTTCAGTTGTTATTTCTTCTAAAGCGTCAATTAATGCACTGGTCACCCCATTGGATGTTCTGTTGTTGTTGGGTGTTTTGTTGCTGTTGGCTTTTAAGATCTTTAATTTGTCGGCATTTGATCGTCTTTTGTGCATAGGAAACTCCTTCCTTCGCTCTGGCTTGTTCCAAGGCTTTGATAGTCTTAGCATTTGCTTCTCCTCTTTGTAAAGATGTTGTTGTCACGTCATCTCTAATTCGAGTAGTTTTGACTCCTTTGCCAAAATTGTTCCTGTTGAAATTTTCCCGTCTCTACTGGGCTCTTTGTATTTCTTTCTGGAAAAGTGGGCATATTGCTTTGTTTGCTCCGTGTCCTTCCTGTGAAAAATTGATGCAAACATCAACGCTGACGCCCTTGTTGTTTGTTTTTCGTGTTGCCGGTGAGACTTGTGCTCTGCCACAGTGAGGTTTGATGAGGCCAAAACTGTAGCATTTTTTGCACTGTGTCACTGCTGTACCCATTGAATAGAAGTACTTGACGAAAAATTTTTTGCTTTTTTTATTTTCCCCTTTTATGCCATGAGTAAAGTATTCTACTTTACTGTTATTTAGATCAATGACCTTTTTGTGGTTTTCAATGTTGTCTGCCTTCGGGTATACTCTGCCAGCTGTTCTGTCGAATCTAATCGTGGCCTTAGTTGACGCTGCTAGGTCGGATAGTTTCTTGATTCCCTCACCTGATTGGAGGAGTTGTTCATTTATGATGGTAATGGGGGATGGTGTGTATTTCTTACCACTAACAATTACCTCCTGTTCTCCTGATTCTTGTTCATCAGTTACCATACCATTCTCATTATTCTCGGTCGACAACAGAAGTAGGCTCAGCGCATCACCACTGGTGCCGCCCGGCGTCTCTGTTTCACGAATTTTCTCGTACCTATTGTTAAGCGGAATGACTTGCACTTTTCCGGGCGTCTGACCTGTGCTTCTTGCTCTTTGTTTCTTAAGACTAACTGTAGAGTCGTCTGATTCAGGGTCTGATAGGATCATGTTTCTTTTTCTAGCTTGTCCCTGTTTGGAGATAACTTTTCCCTGAGGTACACTTGTAATTCTGAACATTTGTTCGTTTACATCTCCATTGCACTTTCACTTGATGAGTTCCTACTGTGTAAATTCTCTTTGAGTCACTCCCTTCACTTTTGCCTTTTGGCCACAATTTTTACATGCATTTGAGCTGGACATCGCTTTGGCGTTTTTTTCCTCGTCGTAGAATGTGACGAGGTTGAATCTAATGCCTTTTGGTCCTTGCTCCATCACTGAATATGTTTTATAACAAAATATTTTTCCACATTTGCACTGTTTGGTCACCTGCCCAAATTGGCCTTTATATATTATGCCCTCCGAGAAGAAGGGCTCACCACACTCGCAATCGAAAACCTTTCCGAAGGGGGCATTGAGGCTTCCCTCTACCACATCTTTCATCTTGGCAGAGCAGCGCGCAGACACGTCCGCACTCTATGGCTGCTCAAGCCAGACTCCATTTAAATGTAAAGAATGACTGCAGGGGAAACAGAGACTTCGAGGATTTTGAAAGCCCAACAGAATTATGCTGCCTTTCTATAATAGATTCTTCTTTTTTAATAGAGTCACACAAGATTCTATTTTGATTAAAGAGACCATTAGCCAATGTGAATTAATTGCTACTCACTTTCACAAATCCGCAGATGATCGCAGTAAATTATTTAAAATAGACATGAACGTGAACTCTGCAATAGAGATTATAACACATGAAGGTTTTATGACATTGAAGTCTATCTGTAAATCAATGAATCTTTTTTTAAAAATTAAAAATGTCCTCGGAATATTTTCTGCAGAGAACGACATGATCAAAACGCTTTCAAGTATACACTGGGAGATTGTGGAAGGACTTACATAGTTGTTGCAGCCATTGGAAGAAGCTTTAATGAGTATGTCTTCCGATCAATCTAAAATATTGGAAGTCATACCAACGCTGATGTCAGCGCAGAAATCCATTGAGAAAAAAATTGCCCTTCTTGGGTTCTCTTTCAGTTAGATTTGCAAACCGAAATAAGCATTAAACTTGGCGAACTCGAGATGAAACCAGCTTCTCGCTGGCAACAATATTAGATCCATGATTTAAAGCAATTTTCTTTCCTCGTGGAACCTGATCACTAGTCATCCAAATACTTAAATATTGCGTCAAAAAAGTACACGAATGCGAAGATGCTAAAGAAAATAACAGGGACCTCGTCGTAGGAAATAAAATAGAAACGGATCAACCTGTTAATAACGATATGATGACTTAATAATGATGACTTCCTTGGAAAGAAGTTATGTAGAAATCGTGGCAGCAGCTGGCGTTCAAGCTGAACAAAAAGATAAAACTGAAGAAGAAATCGAACTGTACTTGAGGGAAGATATACTGGATCGGACAACAAATCTCATAGTATTTTGGAGTACAAGGAAGGAACATTTTCCACGGTTGGGTAACGTAGCATTTCGATATTTACCTACACCACCACTCACTTCAAGTAAGGCACACTTATTTGGCAACGAAAATTTATCATTTCAATCAATGAAAAAATAGTTTTTTTAAAGTATAACTTTTCACAAATAAACTCCCAATAATAGCAATGTAATCAACAAGAAAAGTCATAGTGAGTTGGTTTTAGAGAAGAAAGTAGCGTAGAATTATGCAAAATTACTTCGAGTTGGGTACTAGAAACAGCTTTTTCAATTGCAGGAACAGGGAAGGATGTCCTTACAATTTTGTTTGTTAGATTGATTACAAAATTGTAATTAGTGTTATCGAGTCTAGAAATTTTTTAATTATTTGAAAAATGTAAATTTCATACAAATTATATTTCATTGTCAAAAAGTTTTTATTACCCGACTGTCGCATGCAAACTGCAAAGGAGAGATATTTTTATTATATTTCAATTAAAAAATGTAAAACCAAATATATGTTTTGTACACATATGAACGACGACTCCATCGAACCTTTTTACACATATTTCATATTTTTAGTAAGTTAATTCTTAATTCTTTTTAGTAAATTAAATCTTCATTCAAATGCAGAACTTTTATGAATTTTGTGTCTTCATTTTTTTCTTCAAGCTTGATAAGTTGATATTTAATTATTTACGGTACGAGAAGCTAATTTGTATTAGAAGATATATTAAGTTCAATACTTATACAAAAGAATATTAAGTATAATATAAGCATATTAACGTGTTATATTAGTTTTAATATAAATGTGTAGAAATTTTAATGTAGATACCTTTTTGTATATTAACTAATCAGCTAAGAGATACCTTATTATCTTCAGTATATTAAAATTAATATACATTCATATACATTTATATACATTTACAATTTTAAATGCGCTTTCCATATAGTACAATATTGTCCAGAATGTACAGTCTACAGTATATAGTCATATACTGATAAATAGTGTGTTAAGTTATTATTAATTATTGTGCTTGAAGTTAAACATAAACATTTTTCTTCAGTTTTCAACGATATTTTTCTCACCTTAAGTTTGAAACTATATTGGTGTTTTGCTATTAATTAATTTAGATTAGCACACAGTTAACTGGATCGATTTGATCTGTAACAGTTGTATCCAGAAACAAATGAATATTTTTCCGATGTATTTTCAATTGTTTGAGATACTTAAAAGGATTGATTTGCAACGCTTTGATATTTTGAATTTAATATGTATTTGAAGGCATGAGAATGACAACTGAATAAACTCCCAAAATGATTTACAGGGTTAACAAAAAAAGTTTCTGTGATATGGTTTGAAAAAATTCCCTGACTTTGAAAAAAATTCCCTGATATTTCCATGTTTTTCCAAGTGTAAAAATATCCCCTGACAATTCCAGGTTTTCCAGGGTGAGTAGATACCCTGCACACACACACACACACACACACACACACACACACACACACACACACACACACACACACACACACACACACACAC
>JBAGKK010034943.1:0-10801 GCA_037177015.1 Euceroptres primus
ACAATTTAACTAATTATTTTAAAAACGGTTGAAATCAAAGTTAGGCAGATTTTTTTCTAAAAATTTGTAAAATTCCCAGTCAAAAAATAAATTCACTGTCATTTCCCGGTTTTTCCTGGTCTCATAAAATTCCCGTTCATTTCCCGGTTTTCCCGGTTTCTCGGACCAGCGGCCACCCTGTAATAGTTCAATAAATATGACATTTTGTAAAACGTATTGTGCAAAAATAGCGATTTTTATTGACTGCTATTTGAAAATACTGATGAGAAATCGATTTTTAACTGAATGAAAATCTTCTTTAGCCTAACATTAACAAATCTACGTCGAATTTTGAATAGTTTGAATCACGATCTTCGAGTTTTAACTTAAAATAGCAAAATCGTACAACCTGACACAAAACTTAGGGACAGACTTTGGAACGATTTTTCGCATCTTTAACTGTAAAATATTCAACTTATCACTTCATAATCATCTTTTTCAACTAATTTCAATTGATTTTCATAAGCGCAAATTATTAAAGAAAATATTTTTTTGTCCGACCCCCCTGAAAACGCTCCTTTAGGTGCCTGCTTAGCCAGCGTGAAGTTGACAATTTCAGTCCGATGGCGGTCAGCGGGCGTAAAAAGTTTTTTTTCAGAGGCTAGGTTATAATAAAGGTATATGTACCAAGCAATAAATAAATTTCAATCAAAATATAAAATAACTGTATTTAAGCAAAAAATTTTTTTACTTCAAAATTAGTGAAATAAACATAGCACATTTTTAACGAACCCTATCTCGACGTCGCATTTTCAGAGGGAGCTGGACAAAAAATATCGAGTCCATCAAGGTCTAAAGGATATTTTACCTCGTGTGAGTGATGCCCTCGCTTCGCTCGTGCGTCAAACTTTGCACTCGGCAAAATAACCTCCTTTACGCCCTTGATGCACAATATACTATTGATATTATTTAGCAATTTTCTATTTTACATTTGTAGTGTGGGACATCGTCAGGGATCCGAATGAAATTAAGGGCCATTTTTCGATATTTTCCAATTATTCCTAAAAATTCAAAATATTTTGGCTAAATATTCAGCTGAGTATGAGAAAGTGCTGCAGTATTATAGAACCACCAAGTTGCAATGTCGAAATCGTGTGCCATCAAAGTTTTACGTCGACAGAAACAAAGAGAAACGTTACGAAACTTTCGTTACGTTTGTTTTTGTTCTTTTTTGCATGAAACTAAAATGCCTCATAATCTAGAAGTTCTACCTCGGTAGTTTTATAATATATCAGTAATTTCTCGTATTCAGCTAAACATTTCGACAAATTATTTTGAATTTATAAAAATAATTGAAAAAAATCGAAAAATGCCCCTAATTTCGTTCGGATCCCTGGACATCGTGTAACCCGACATTTTTCAAAAATTTTTATTTATTATTTATTACTATTATCATTATTAAAATTATTATTATTATCTTTTTGAAATAAATTTAACAATAAAATAAAATATATATTTTTTCAAAGATTCATCATCTCCTATTTTTTAATGAAAATATTAAAAGACGGCTGTGACTATTTGTATTTTAAGTAAGTTGAAAACATTAAAAATTCCCAATTTAATCTAATTTAAAAATTGTTAAGATAAACGACATATCTCTAGAATCGTAAAAATTCATAGATTCGAAAACTCGCATTTTTAAATCGCTAATTGAAGAATTGCAAAGTTTTTTATTTTGAAATTTTCCTCAGAAACTGTTTAAGTATTACGTAGCGCGATTGTGAGAAGGATGGAAATATGATTTCTATGCAACTGAGAGAGACAAGAATATATTAAAGGCGTTACGTAATACTGTCCCTCACGTAAGTCTCATTACTCGGACAATAGGGACCCCTGCTGGGAAGGGTCCGTTGTACCGGATGAGCCGAGATGGCGGCGCGTGAGGGGGGAGGGGGGTGTGTAGTGGTGGGTGTGTGGGTGACAGTGGGGGAACAACACTCATGTAGCTGGATAGGAAAAGACCATCGAAATTCAGGGGTGATAAACACAAATTGGCGAATGGAGAGGAAAGGTCACAAGACTGGGCCAAGACGAGAAGGACGAAAGGTGAGCTGTTGTGAGCGCCGATCAAGCACAGGGTTAATTGCCGAATGAAATTAAACAGCAGTTAAACCCTCGAGACCCTAGTAATTATAAGAAGTTATAAGGTGCCTCCTGCAGGTACTTCGATTCTCACTTCATCCCTCTTTCCCTCACCCCCTCTCTCACTTGCTCCTCCAACTTCATCCGCTCTTCACTACTCGCGCCGCGGCTCCCTCGTATTCTCCTTTTAAAGGCAGTATCCCCGAGGGCCGTTAGCTGCAATCAAAGTTAACCCGGAGTTATGGGGAAAACTGCGGAGCGGCAGTTAATGTTTAACGGGGCTGTTAAATGCAGGTTCTTCTCCTCGACCTTAGCCATTTCTGCGCACTCTAGGAGTCTGGAATTTTCGAGGACGTGAGCAGCCTTTGCTTTCTGTTTAGTGCATAACAGAGTCAATCATCATACTTGTCCTAATCTCTAAGTTTTACTCAAATTGCAAACATTTGAAAAGTTTCCACTCAGAGAGCCACCACAAAATTCATCAGCTTCAGAGACTTGCAGATTTGGTGATAAAATTTCAATATTAGGTGTGAAATTATTTTCCAATTGTATCAGGTGCAAGACTGGATATGTTTAAAAGCATTTCAAATTCAAAATTGAAATTAAACTCAATTTAAATTAAAAACCTCTAGAAATCGCTTCTATATGAAATTCAATGCGTTTCAATCTGCACTAGTTTCCTGGTCGTCTTATGGGGGTTAGAGAATTCGAAATCGAGTCCTTCAAATTTGAAAGCATTAAAACTCGAAGACTATTTAAGTTCTAAAGCATTTCAACTTGAAAGCAATTTAAGTTTGAAGGCAATAAAATTTGAAATAGCGTTTATTTGAAAGCTTTAGGTTCTAAATAAATCTCTTTCATCAGCCAGCTAAATTAACTGTTAGACTTTTCCACTTTTATCCTTGAGTTCTCATGAAAAGTTTTCAGTTTCTCTCATTCCCTTTCCTGTCTGATGCATCTATACGTCGTATGTCATCTTGCGTCCTTCATATACCCGTTTTGTTCGACACTTGCAGTCTATCTGCGTCAGACTTTTTCTCATACATTTCACCTCTCCCTTTTTTCAGATGTTCAGCATAGTGCGCAGTACTGTTGGTGATTAGTGCGCTCATTACGGCATCGCTAATGATGCTTGCATCGCCAGACAAAGGCTGGGAGAAATAAGCGAAGCGGGTTACTATCATTTGCGAGGAACCTCTACCAGGTCATATAGATCCATTCTGAACGAGGTTGATCTTATAAGGTTCGACAAACAAAAGGACAATTGATGCTTCAGATGATGCTGATACGCTAGCTAAGTTTAGAGCGTTAAAATTTTTCAAAATGTTGCTGGCAAAAAAATTGATTCATTTTAGAATTATATTCGCTGCTTTCAAAATCGAACTATTTTCCAGTTGGAATCGTTCCTAGGCCTGCCAGCGACGTTCAGAATTGAAAAAAGTTAATAAAAGTGACCAAAAAGTGAGCAACAAATTTTCGATTCTAAATCTATTTTCTTTAAAAAAATCAAATAATATGCCCTTTCATCAATAAATAATAATAAAAATAAGTTTAAGAAGTGATAACAGATAATACAGGAATTTTATTACGTCAGAGATCACAGTGGTTTAGTAGGGAAAAAAGGGATTGTTTTTTAAAGGGGACATTTTTTGCTTGCAAAAATACCAAAGGAGTAAGTGAATGTTAATAAATGCAACATTTTCATAAGGAAACTCAAATTTGACTAACAAATCCCATCCTTAGATTTTAAACTTTATTGTTGTTTACCAAGAAACAGGAAAAAATATCTTTTAGATAGAGATAAAAGTTTTCGGCTGCTAAAATTGCGGATAAGAATTTAGATTTCCGAATTGTCAATTATGAAATTGATTAATTTTTAAATTTCCAATAAATTTAATTTCCGAAATAAGTTTTCAGAAATTCTCCACAATTTTAGCCCTAGAACGATAATGAGGGGTGCTGTGACACCCCATGGACCTTTTATATAGTGATATTATTCGATTCACTTTAGTAGAATTATTAATTGCACAGAAAATCCCAGGGTATCATTTTAATCGGCTGAAAAATGAGAAATCAAAAAACAAAAGACTGTGAGAATAAAATAAATGATCCACTTTAGATCTAAATAATATCATTGCAGATTAAAAGAATGTCCCTCGATTTACTGTGTGGACTTCAAAACAGTATTCCTCAGCTTTTGCCGATTCTAAGTAGTGACTTTGTTTAAAAAATATATGAAAACTGCTAGGAAAAATAATAAAAAAACTCAAGTGTATGAAAAACGTATTATCGTTCTAGGATTAAAAATATCCTTAAAAATCTTAGATTCCTTTCTAGAATCTAAAAAATACTCCAATTTTTAGTCTTTCCAAATCTTTGGAACTCTAGGATTTTATATGAAGACATGAAAATGACAACTTGTTAAAGACCATCTGAAGTTTACCCCCAAGTTTACCCCCATGAAATCTTCCATAACATTCGACAACCTTTTAAAATCTTCTAGAATACCTATTGTAAATTTTCTAAATACTTGTAAAATCGTTAAATCTTTTGAAATCTTTCAGAGATACTCAGAATTTTGCAGCCTTCTGAAATGTTCAAATTCACCCCAAAACATGTTTTAAATTTCAAAAATATTCTATTGCTTCAGAAACTTTTAGAATCCTCTCAAAAATCTTTTGAATTTACTCATAAACTTATAAAATCTTCAAGTCTCTTCCAAATCTTCTTTGAACTTAGACATAAACTCCTAAAATCTTCAAGTCTTTTCCAGATCTTTTTTTTCTAGAATTTAAAGAAGTCTATAGAATTTAATAAAGTATATTCTTCAGGATTCTAGAAGATTCTGAAACACTCTTGCATATTTTGTGGAATATTAAAGAATTTTAGAATATTCTTGAAGATATTATAAGATTATTATAACAGGTCCCAAAAAACTGTTAAAAATTAGGGAAGAATCAAGAAGAATCTAGACAATTTTAGAAGATTCTAGAACAGTCTTGAATATTTTGGACAATTTTTAGAGATTTCAGATAAGTTTTGATGATTTTAAAAGATTTAAGAAAATTTCGGGAGTCTTTTGTAGATTTCAGAGGATTCTAAAAGATTCTTGGGAATTCTGGAAATCTCTAGAAGATTCTAGAAGGTTACGGAAGAGTTCAGAATATTTTGGAGGATTTTAGAAGATTCTGGAATAGTTTATAATATTTTTTGAAGATTAAGAAGCCTCTGAGAGAGTCTGGAAGATTATAAATCAGTCTGAAATAATAAAGAGTTCTAACAGACTCGAATTTGTTTTTAAAGTTATGTAAGATTTGAAAAGAATTTGAAGGATCTTGAAAGAAACTGGAGCATTCTGAAAGACTATGGGACGGAGTAGAATTTTCTGAACAATTTTAACAGATTTTAGATAAGTTTAGCAGATTTTGTAGGATTTTAAGAGATTTTGGGAGTCTTTTCTAGAGTCCGGAAGGTTCTAAATGATTTTGAAAAAAAAAATATAAAATTTTAATCGGTTATGGAAGAGTTTAGAGAATTCGAAAATTTTGAAATTATGGAATGTTTCAGAAAACGTTAAAAGCACAGTAAAACGCCGATCCCCAATTTAACACTGAATTTTCCTCAAAATGAGTTGCAACAAAAATGAGACTCGAAAACAACTGAAATCACAATGAAATTTTAAATTGTTGTAAATTATTCAAAATGAGATGCAACAAAATTCACCACAATGGTTTTCTGTGAGAGTTTCTGTACGTCATAAGTTTCTATTTCTCATAATTTTTGGAAAATTAATTAGAACTTTAAATGAAGAAGGAAAAAAAGATGGATTCTCAAATTTTTTGGGGGATTTTTTTAAAGATTTTAGGGGATTTTTAGAATAACAGGGGGAAACTGATAAAAAAGAGTAACACTGGATTCTGGTATTACGTATTAAGTATTCCCATTCGAATTATAAACTTTCAGAATCTAACAGAGTCACATTTCAGCATGGCAATAAGTTTCATCAGAGAACGAAATTTTAAAATAATTTTTCTTTCCAACAAAAAAAGTGAGAAAAGTGACTAAAATTTTTCAAAAAGTGGAAAAAGTGACCAAATTTAGTAAAAGTGACTAAAAGTGAACTCGTCTAAAAAAAGTGACAAAAAAGTGATCCACTGGCAGGCCTGCAGTAGCAATTTAAAATTTTCATGTTTCCTGATTTCTTAATACATTAAAATCAAATTTTGTTGAATTCTAAGTAAGAGTTTTATACAGAAATTTCAAACAATGTTGTTTAGGAAACTAGTGATAAAATATACTATGCTATTAAATCAATCTACATTTAAACGTGCTATTGTGAAAACTCAAGCGAGCATGTGGTAGAAAAAGGTTTATCCGACCCTCGTAGTCAACCCTCCTTATTCGAGAGCAAGGAAGTGGATGAGATTAAGACAACAGGAATGGTGTATCTCTCAAGAAGAGAAGGAAGACGCATGATGGGGCCGAAACGCGTAGAAATTAATAAATTGCTCAAACTGAAGTCGACTCCCTAACTGCTGGAATAAAGGACGCTCATAAATTTCATTTCTCTTGGCGAGGCACCCCTTCTCTTTTCTCTTTCGAGGACGGAAGCTCCTATCTTTACCTGCTCAAGAGCGAATTCACTAAAAGACTCGAGTAATCTATTTAAAATGACCTTACTTGATTCAACCTTTTTTTTTAAAAGCACAACTATATTTTCTGAAAATGGTTTCCCTCGAAATACATTCTCTGAAAATTGTACTCTCATGATGAGAGAAACTGGCAAAATATGTAAATTACTGTAACAAACTGTAAATAAATCTCCAGAGAAAAAATCCCTCGCTTTCTTTTAAATGAACATTTTTCATGTGTGAGAAAATGAGAACCACTGCAGTTAAAATTTCACGTTGTTTCTCCTTTTCATTTGTGATTCGTCTCCACAAATAAAATGTAAACATTATATACATCTAGATAAAAGGGAAGAACTAGAGTTTGCAAGGTGAAACCTAAACAATTGCAGTAGTTCGCATGAATCTGGTTGACTTCACTTAAATATATTTTAGTTTTTTAGGTAAAATAAATATTAATTATAAATATATTAACCTATAGATCGTATGAGAAAAAGGTGGAGTGAGGTTGACTGCAGTTTATATCTTATCAAAAGACACTAATTACATTTTTATCAGGATAAAAAATGAAGCAGAATTTAGCAACCCCATACCCAAGAGCACTATGGACCATAGAGTGGCGGATAGGTCGGTGATGATGGTATCCGTGGGGTGCTGGTCCAGCGGTGGTGTGGGAGGTTGACAGAATGAATAGCAACGTGAAACAAAAGCGCCGGTTTACAAATGGCTTGTATTCACAACGGCATTGTTTTAAATGGCTGCCAACGCTCGGAATTTATTCCATTTTGCGACATGACAAGTGCCGTTAAATTTATCTATTCGACCGAAACACGTACCCGTTATAATTATAGAAAGACTAAAATCCCCGGTCGTTTAAAATTAATGCATAAATATCACGTTAAATTTAATGCAATAGTTAAATAAATGTTATCTCTTTTGTGCACTGAAAAGTGCAAAGATGGATTTCAGCTTTTTGAGATGAGGAAGCTCTGGTTTCGTTTGAGGATTACATGGCCATGTTGGAGAAGAGGGCCAAATCGGGACCGCGTTAATTCTTAATTTCTTAATCTCCAGTCGACCGTCAAGTACTGGTCCAAAGAGGCCTTCCGGTTCATATCTAACCATCCATTCTTCCTTCCTTTGGTTGAAGATGAAAGTTGAAAATTGAAAGGCAGTGCAATTAAGCCTTCCCTTTCGTCCGACGTCCGCATTCATTTTTCAAGAACCAACTCTGGACATTCCAGTTTGAATCACGTTCCCTTTTAGCAAGTGTATAGAGTGAAAATTAAAATGAGAAACTCTGAAGTTATCTGTCTGAAATGCTATGTTAGAATTATTTCATGACACTTAATTTAAAAAGTTTAAATTTCATTTCGTTCCTAGCAGTCCCATTATTGGAAATAATATTTTAAGCAATACTTGATAAAATCACTGAAAAGTTTAATTTCCATATAACTTGCGTAATTTTAAAAATAAATCCTTTAATAACGTAATTATTTCAATTTAAAACATTTATTTGGTCATTCGGTCATGAAACGGCTAAAACGGATTCTGGAGGTTTGGAATCGTTTAATTGTCAATCTTTGAAGATACATCCTACGTATGTTTCAACCCCGATGTGGGTATTTCTCAAGATGAAAAACATAATCTATGTCAAATTTAAAAAGAATAAAGATAAAAATGTTTACAAAGTATAATTAAGTCGAAGAGCGTATAATATTTTACCTGTTGTAGATGTGATAAAGAAATACATTAAATTAAACATTAACAGCATTAAAATTAACATTAAATTCATTAAATTCACATTTCACACGATGTTAAAATTTTGGAGTCATGTATTATTTATTCGAAAAAAGTTCATTTTAGTAGAATTTTCAAGTAAAGAACATTTTGTAGAAATAAGAATTACTTTACAATTATAAAATTGAAACCTCAAAAAATTGAAAGGGCTTCAGTGTAACAAATTAACTACATCTTCAATTACAACCGGTAACGTATTTTGTACGGACAAACATATACTACATCATATTCAAAGTAAAGACAGTTTACAATGTGTGATAATAAAGTACTAAATTGAAATCCTAAATGAAGAAAGCGCGCCAAAGCGAAGTGAAATTTGAAAATTACTTCAAAAAAGATGGCAGTCGAAAAATATTAACATTTATAAAATACTTTGATAAATTTTATTAATATTTAATATTTCCGTCTTTAAATTAATGGGAACTTTAATGTATTTATTTAAAAAATAGAGTCAATGAGTCTTCGTTTAAGAGTATTTTTTCCCGAGCTAAAATTTTTATATTTTTAAATTCGAAATCGAAATAATGATTAAATTTCCAACAGTGTTGTGACAAACCTGTGTTTTGACTACCTAATTTACAATATTTTTTATGTTCTCTAATTCGAGTTTTAAGTCTACGGCCAGTTTCATTACATTTTTTAAATTTGATGAGACACCAGGTAAGTTTTCTAAAGAATCTTTATCTTTGTTTTGAAGAGCAGGAAATCTATTAAATGTATTGTTGTAAATAAATGGTAATATTTATTTATGTAAATTTATGTAAATAAATAATAATTAGTAAAATAAACATTAATATTATATTTCTTCAACGACCTTCTTAAGCGTTCAGATAAACCCTCAATATAAGGCAAAGAGACTTTTAGATCAGTTTGTTTATAAGTTTCAATCCATTTGTTTTTTTAAAGAACTATTGTATGTTTCATAAATTCTCTCTTTAATAATGCTATTAGTTAATGAAAGTGGATTATTATTTCGTAATAAGGTTATTTTAATTTGATCTAAGTTTTCTTTTCTAAAAATATCACTTAATTTTACTCATCTGTCTATTAGACGTTTCATTAGGTCGACTTTTTGACAAATTAATTGATGAGAATTATAATTAAGATAATAATCCTGACCATGATGGTTTTTTTTACCAATTACCCAGTGGGCGCACAAGTCCTAAGGTTGTCCTATAGACGTCTTTCGCCGGACGTCTTTAGGACGTCCTGAGGACCTCTTAAGGACATAAAAAGATCCAAAGGATGTCTTATAGACGCTTAGTCACAGGACATAGAGGTACGTCCTAAGGGCGTCTTTAGGATGTCCCGGTGCCCACTGGGTAGTGATTAAGTTTCCTTCCGGTGTTTTTCTAATTAATAAATTAAGGTAACTGCTTGAAATGTTTATTTCTTTTTCAAGAGTAAATTAAATAGAATTTTTAGTATTATTAAAGGTATTTAAGAATTCGTCAATTTTGTCAGAAGGAAGGATAGCTAAGATATCATGAACGTAGAGTTTGTAAAAAATAGGTGTGAAACTTAACTTATTAAGAGCTTTATTTTCAATGTCTTCCTTAACTAAATTCGAAACGATAGGAGATAAAGGAGAACCCATCAGGCAACCTGAAATTTGTTTGTAAAATTTATTATTAAAAGAGAAAACTGTATTATGGAAAACTGTTCTGATTGCGATTAAAAATTCATTTTTTGTTATTTTAGTTCAATTCTCATTTAAATTTAATTTTTCTTCTATACAATCCATAGCAAGGTCTATTGAAATACTATCAAACATTGATATTACATCAAGCGAAACAATAAAGTGGGTATTTGGAACTTTTATATTTTTCAATTTATCTTTGAGATCCCAACTATTCTTAACAAACGCACTAGTTTTTCCAGAAACTGGCTTTAAAATATTTGAAATGTATTTGTATATGGGTGATTGACAAAAAGTTGACCATATTGGACCACGAAATTTCTGAAAAAAATAATTATTCCATGTCGCCTAAAATATGTTTTTTTTAAAGACGACCAACCCAAGAGAGTATGAAAAAGCGAAATAGAGAGATCAAGGAATATATTTATGATATTTATGAATTCTATCCGAAAATAACTTCTAAATCTATGTTTCTGCGTAATAATCATGGAGTCTTATTTGAGTTCCGAATGTTTTTAAAGTAGTCCGGCTACTGTAAAAGCTAGTCAAAGCTATGTCCATTATTTTTTCTGGTATTTGGAATTAAATCCAAAATTTGGCCAGCTTATCCATT
>JBAGKK010034954.1:0-10800 GCA_037177015.1 Euceroptres primus
GGTAAAAGTAAATCATGAGGAATAAACTTGACTCTGTGCAAAGAACGACGAATATTCCGCGAGCCCGGAAGCGCGCTTAAACTAGCGAGCGATGTGACCTTCGCGAGCTATAAGGACCTCGCGCGCAGCGCGAGGTTAAACGATAACGGAGCTGCAATATTTAAACCTCTCCATGTCCCGTAATATTTAACAAGGCCTTCATCCCTAAAAACCCTCCAAACATGGTGCAAAGTAACTCCGCATTAAATCGAAGGGTTGGGAGAATTCCTCACATATCAAAAAGATATAATTGCTGTGGTCCACGTGATACGTCAAAGTGAGGCTGATAATAATCCCATTGCAATTCTCCATTTTGGTTGATAAATGTCCTTGCTGGTGTAATTTGTAAGAAAACGGCGAGTGAAAGTCCATTCTAGTCCATTGTATGTGTTAGTCTTATAATTTCTTCTTGTTGATGATCCCAGTAGTAAAAATGTCTCATTACCATTCTATTGTCAAGGATATTTCTAATTTCAAATATGGTGTTTTGGCATTCAAAACAATGATTTGCTGGATATGTTGTGAATACCTGCAGTCTATTAAATTTAATCAATTAGTTAATTATATTTTTTTCAGTTGAATAAAAGAAAGACTTTTACTCGCATAATGGACATCTTCTTGGGTAATTAAGTTTTTCCAATGTTGTTAGATGAACCTCCACTGGGTAAACCAAGGGACTTCTCATGTTCCCCTGATATACAACGTCATTGCCAGCAACTGAGGATGTTCATAAAGTGGATGTCCTTCTAAGTGGATGCAGTTGTAATTATTGTTCTTAATATGATTGAACGATAACCTTGGGAATCCCGCAAGCAAGCAATGAATTACATTGGGCAGTTTTCCTGTGTCTCTCAGAATTTCTTCGAAGAGTAATTCTTCCTTTAGTTTTTAAATTCCATTGATGTCGTTAACTGGGACACTCATTTTGAAAAATTTTCCTTTTTGTTTTTTAAATAGTAATTTTTTATTTATCTCTTCACACTTCATTAATATTGCGCACTTTCGTCAAATTTCATTGATTATATTGATTTAGAGATCCAAGTTCAAACAGAATTTGCTTAGTTGCTAGTTCCTTTTTTTCTTTTATATAGCCCATGCATCACATTCAAACTCATATTTTATTGTCTTTAATTATATATATTAAAGTTTAGAATTTAAGGTAATTTTGCATAATATTTATGAGTTAATCAAAGCTTTTAAACAAACTTTACAAGTTTGAAATAAAATCTAATTTTACCGCGAAACTCAAGTCTATAATTTAAATTATAATATTTAAAGTCAATTTAATTGCCTTTTTTAAACGGTTGATTTTACTAAAAATATTTGTTATTACATTTATTTTGATAATTTTAGTAGTAAAACTACTATCATTATAGATTATTGTTAAAACAAGCAAAAATGTTTAAATAAATAATTTCATAATCTTAAACATGTTTTATTATTTATTAGTTAAATTAAAAATTTTAGTTAATTTATATTTTTATTTAATTTGAACTTTTGAAAATTTATTTAGTAATAAAACAGATTCCTGTAGTATAGTAGATTTCTTTCTTTTACAAAGCCCCTGTTTATATGCAAATTCTTTATTGAGATGAATGTTGATAATAAAATAATGGATAAAGTACACTGAAAGCCCGATTTGAGGCCGGCTTTGGGGCCGGCCAAAAGCTCAAAGGCCTTGGCCTAAATCGAACTGTCTCTAAACGTAAACAAGTGAGGGCCGTATGTATTATTTCTGATTGATTTTTGTCACGAGTGAAAAATATTTTTTAAATATAAGTTTAATTTAACGTTTACTTTACTGTTAAGTTTGATTTAGTTATTATTTGTGAATTATTACGCATAACGCATAACCAAAACACTGCCAACGAACTGATGCGAGTGGACGGAATTCAAGGCGTAGACTACTGCGTCACTATTGCGCACTTTGTTGCTACGCTACTTGCGCGACACCGCTGAGCTTCGAGTTCAGCTTTCCTCGTCTCCTTGGATCCCTCGCCAACAAACTCAGACCAAACTAACACACACTCATGTATAAACTATTTCCTGGAAGGCTTATTTCGGTCGGCATTCAACCGCGCTTTCAGTGTAATTTATTTAAAGCTTTTAAATGTTTATTATTATTTAATCATTAAAAGGTAATGTGGCTAGTTTCAATCGATTTGAATCAACAATTCGAGTTTTATTGTGGACCTAATCGAATTTCAGCATCACAATTTCCAATAATTCTTTCTATTTTAAACGGACCAGTATATTGCTTCTCAAATTTATGAATAGGAGATGGTTCTAATAAACGAATATAATCTCCAACTTGGAAATTTTTGATATTCAATTTTTGATCATAATAAAGTTTTGATCTTTCTTTTGCAGCTTTTAAATTTTTTCGGTTTGCAGACTTCTGAACATCAACTAACTTTTGCAACATATCTCGTACATATTGTGTATAAGTCAAAGATGGTTTATTTATTGAAAAACCACTTGGAATATTCATCTCCCTTCCATAAATCAGAGTATATGGGGCCAATCCAGTAGATTCATGTACTAAAGAATTATAAGAAAACAAAGCATAACGCAACCATTCATCCCAATTTTGTTTATTTCCAAATTGTTTTAAATATTAAATTAGTGTATGATGACTTCGTTTCAGAGAACCCAGAGACTGAAGATGAAAAACAGTTGAATTTATTTTTTTAATCTTAAAAATTTTCCAAATGTTTGCATAACTTTACTAGTAAAAGTGTCTTGGACATCCATATCTCATTATAAATTGTTCTGCTAGAGCAATGGCTATTGTTTCTGAATCTATACTAGTCAAAGGGATTGCATCTGAAAATTTTGAAAAATTGTCTTGAATAGTTAAAATATATTTATTTTGTCTAGGTGTTACAGGTAATGGCCCAACTAAGTCTATTTGTACTTTATTAAATGGTTCTTTAGGAGTTTCAGTAATTTGCGTAGGACATTTAATTTTGACTCTAACTAATTTATTTTCTTGACAATTTCTACAGCGTCTAATAAATCTACTAAATCTAATAAATCTCCCTTATGACCTCCAATAACTTAATCATAAAATTCTTTTATTAATTTTTCGTGATCAATTTTATTCTTTAAAATTATTCCTCATGTGCGAATTAAATTTCTAATACCAGTGTTTTTAAAATGTTGTTTAAAAATTTCTTCAATGGAAATCCAAGACATGTCATTTAGATTATTTCGATAATTTGGAACCTTTACACATTTCACATTTAATGAGTCCATTGCATATTTTAAAGCAAGAATAGATTTCGAAATTATATTTAAAAAGGGTTTATCTTGAATTTCATTGTTTATACTAGGTTAAAACTATAACGATTATTGTGTGCAAACACTATTACTTCTCCAATCTTTGGATTCTCATTTCTTAACCCTTTCAAATTAATCATTTTAGCTTTAACCAATTCCTGGCTTATATCAGATTCTAAATTACAATTCTGATCTTTTTCCAGAAATTCCTGATCCAGTGCAAGATATCTTACTGATCTTGTCTTTAGTGCAAGACAACCTACTGGTCTTGTCTTCTGTGCAAGATAACCTACTGATCTTGTCTTTTGTGTAAGATAACCTACTGATCTTGTATTTTGTGCAAGGTAACCTACTGATCTTGTCTTTTACCCCAGTGATGACCTTTCCGTCTTCCCGACGGGCGATTCTCGGATTCTCTCCTCCTTCTCTCCACTCGGATGTCGACAATGATTGTCGTATCATACAGTCTACCTTATCTCTTACGGCTCCCTGATTTAAAACCCGAGAGACGACCGAGGTACCAGCTTGGTTACTGATATCTCAGTGCTATGGTGACACTTTATATGCCGATCCACGAGAAATCAATCTGTCTTTTACCTTTTCTCTATCATTTTTAGGATTGTCCCTATCAATTCCAGGAGTCAAGTGTCTCTCTCCCTCAGCTGAGTGCACATATCTGGTGATGCGACACTGCGCCGTTACGGGAGTCCCGAACTGACGCTCAGCAAATTCATCCGGAGTCTTGTTATTCGGGATACTGTACCTGAGCAGGATTTTTTTATCATTACTACTTTCCGCAGTATCATAATCACTGCAATCCATTTCACTTTCATTGTTTTCCGATTCATTTTGCGAATTACTTTTCTCATCAGGGATTTCTTTACTCAAAAAGCTATAGGTACTAAAACTTTCAAGTTTTGAAGGAAGATGGTTTGCGCTATTGCTTTTATCATAAGGGTTTAGAGATAATACGTCTCCGTTTGATTTAACTTTTCCTGGTTTGTATTTAATCATATTCGCTAAGGTTTATTTGCCATCTTGATTTGATTTGATTTATTTATTATTATGGCCATAGTTAAATGACCATAACGGGCAACCAACATTACATTCATATTTGATACGTTCATTATGTCTTAATATTTAGTACTAAAAATAATTATATTAAGAGTAATAATTCCATTACCTGAATCCGACTCACGCTCTAAGTGACATTATGTATGAAGTAAGTTCTCTGGAGAAATCGGTCGCCGAAATACAAAAAATATCAAGTTCAGCCTCACGTTTGCACATCAAATTGAGGTGATTGCACATGACGTATACTGGTGAATTAAAACCCACTGGCCTATCAGGAAGCGGCAAGTAGAACGGTTCCGTAGTACGAGTAAAGCGTGAAAGAGATTTAAAAGGAAGTCGTCCTAATAGATATGGACTCTCAATATCAGCCCGCAATATTTTGTATAAAAACATCACACAAGCATAAATCCGCCTCTCCTCCAACGTTAGAAAAGTATAATCATTGCTCAACTGTAAATAATCCGCCCCGCCCTGCGGATAATTACCTGTTCTTCTAAAGACTAAGTATTTAAGAAATCTCTTTTGTACAGATTCGAGCTCATTCCGATATTTAATAAACATCGGCCACCAAACAATAGAGGCGTATTTAAGCCTTGAGCGAACAAACACATTAAACAGTTTTTAATGTGGACTCAGCCTCAGCTATTTCAAGGACATGATGGATAAAGCTGAGACTCTTATTAAACAAGATCCCTAGGTCTTTAATTGTCACCACTCTTTCCAAAATCCCGTTCTCTATCACGTAATCGTAGTGAATGTATGCAAACCCTCGTCAAATCGTAAGAATTTTACACTTGGCAGGATTAAGCATCAACATATTTTCAGCACAGCATTTCAATATTAAATTAAGATCCGTTTGCAAACTCGCAGCATCATTCAGACAGCATCAATTAATCACTCTCAATATTTTAATGTCATCTGCAAACAATAGTATGTAACATTCCAATCCAACCATTACATCATTCACATAGATATTAAATATATAATGGGTCCAAGTACAGACTTGGGGAACACCTGAGGTTGCAATGAAAATTTTGGAAAAGTGGCCACAATACTGCACCATATGAGATCTATTAGACAAATAATCTATAATCAGGTTAACCAAATTTCTTGGCAAATCTAACGCTAACAATTTATCAAGCACAATGTGTTGACTAATAGAATCAAATGCTTTTGAGAGATCTAAATTAATTACGTCGACTTGCTTACCCTCCTGAAGAGCTAGATTAACAATTTGAGTAAAGGAGGTTAGATTAGTTACACACGATCTCCTAGGTGTGAAAACATGCTGAAATTCTGTTAAATGTGGCGCAAAGACTTTCTGAATAATCTTGATAATAGAAAGTTCAAATACTTTGACAAAGTTATTTATGATTGCTACAGGGCTATACGACCGAATATTTGATTTTTTTCCTCCCTTAAGAACAGGACATATTCTCGCGGTTTTCCACTGCCGGGGAAAGATTCATGAACGTAATGCTAAATTATAAATCCTACATAGTAGTTCCGCCAGATGAACAGACAGTTTCCGTACAAGAGAGGCGGGGACGCCGTCAATCCCAGTTGTGGACGTGTTCTTGAGCAAACCTTTTGCTTTTTTAACTCCCTGAACGGTGAGTTGAAATAAATTGTCATTATGCATTGGCAGAGGTAATTTATCCAAGACAAGATCAGCCCTACTTTCATAAACTTCACTAAAAATTTTTGCAAAAGCATTTACAATTAAATTAGGTTCCTCAAGTTTACAATCATTCAAAAACATCGGTCCCAGGAATTCGAGTCTGGCCTGACGACATATTAACAAATTTCCAAAAAACATTCGGATTTTCCCTGATGTCATTCTCGGCCTTACTAGTGTAATTTTCGAGATCAGATCTGACTCTTGCCTTTATGCTTCAGGTTAGTGAATGAACCTGTTGTTGGAGATAGTCTGAACTATCCTCCCGACTCTTCCTTCAAAATTTATCTTTCAATTTTATATCTTTAATAACCACCGCTGAGAACCAAGGAGGAAAACAGTTCCTGGTATTGCTAGTATTGAGAAAGCGTAGTATGAATAGTTCAAAAGCATGGTTTAAAACATCGCAAAAATAACTACTAGACTCTTCGACTGATGTCAGATTGGTTAGTTCATACCAATCATAGTTCACCAAATAGATATATAGACTTGCTAAGTTAGCTTTTTGAAAGTTATATCTTATATTATTTATATTTCAAATGATGTTGCCAGAAGAGTCATAGGGATTCCTTAATAACTTTAAGGAGATAGACAGCGCTGGTTGATGTAAATCTTCAGCTACATATAGGGCCAAAGCCCGTTCCACCACGTAGTGCATATCCACAAAAACCAGATCCAAACATCGACCCAAGAAATTACGTATACAGTTAAACTGATGGAGATTAAGGGAGACAATGTAATTGTCAATTAACATAGCCAGGACATCCCGCGATATTCCGAGTTGATAATCTGCAAAACAAGGGGAATTAAAGTCACCAATAATGAAAAGATTAGGGTCATATAGATCGATTACCTCCATAAGAGTGTGGAATTCGGTGGAATATAGATCGCAACCAGACCCAAACACCATCTCTTTGAATTAATTTTCACACCAACTATATTTATATTTAGATTTAAGTTAAAAATGGTGGCTAGATCAATATGCGATACTGCATAATCTGAGAAAATCGCAATCAGTACTCCACCGCTTCTCCTACTTGTTCGATCATCCCGCAGAACCACGAACCTATCTCCAATTCCTGAGAATTAACCGCCGCTTGCAACCAGGCCTCCGTTAAAACTAGGATATCATATGAAGTTACATCCGGAAAGCATTTTGCTTCTTCAAGCTTCGTATTTAGACCCCTTACATTTTGGTAGAAAATACGAACTAAACAACTTTACAGCTCGACAACGCCCAGCGGTCTTGCTTCACTATAACAGGTCTGCTATTTCGGTATCGAATAAAGAGATTTGTCTCTCCGTTCTGGATCCTTAGCTGCTGCTCCTCTTTAACTTTTTTGATCTCCTTCTGCTGTTGAATTGTTCTGTCCAGCGTGACATGAATCGACTTGTAAATAGGATGATCCTTGAATCTCTCCTTGTTGGCGCCTGCTGACTTGAGAATTATTGTAGCCATATCCTCTGAATTCAGTTTCACTTTGACGGGTCTGGGATTTATCAGTGCCTGTGAAAAGCGACCCAAGCGTTGGATAACTGAGCTTCTTAAATCAAGATCTGGCGCAATAGAATTTATAAAATCAGTAATCGACGCCCTCTCTGAATCCGGATCGAAATTTGATTCCGAGTTTAGTGTCTCTTTGAATCCAAACATCATAATAAAAATCATAAAATAACATATTTCTTTTTTTTCTCTCTTCCCATTCAAAGATAAAAGTTTCGATTAACTCACCCTCGATGTTTATTATCTTTGTTTGGAGATTACTGGCCCCAGCCATCCGAAAAAGATCTCAACTTCTCAGCACTCTCAATGTGATATACATCATCACATCCTGTACACCTGTTTCCTGCTCCAGTAACCGGCTTCCTACATTTTCCATGACCGTATTTGGTCGAATCCTGTGTGATAATTTGAAGTTTCTCATTAGGTATTTCGTTTGTTCCTGACATAATAATTCCAAAGTATCAACAGTGTAAACAATAAACGAACATCGAGAAACAGCTGATTCACAGGGCCAAATTATTTTAGCCTGGTAGTATGTTCCATACACACACTAACCTCGGTCACTGCACGTTACCACTAAAGACAAAACTAGCTTTAACTCACAGCCACCGAAAGGTAGGTTCTGTTGCTTCACAAATCTATGATCAGTTTAGGTAGAATTAGAGCAGGAATAGTTCATGTATTTATTATAGACAAAACCTCAGCACCTTAGTTTGTAGAATAATCAATTTATACGACACAGACCACATATAATCATGATTTATAATCAAAAATTACAGAGCGAAAACTTGCACGTGTACACTCACCGGAAACTCAACTGGAAACATCTTGCTAATTTTGATGATGGGTCTTTTAAATTATGCAACCAGACTAAAGGTCTATGATCAGTGACAAGAGTAAATCTACGACCATATAAATAGGGTCTAAAATGTTTAATTGACCAAACCATTGCTACAAGTTCTTTTTCAGTCGTACTGTAATTTATCTCTGCTTCGTTCAACCCGTAGATGTCCGGCCTTTTATGACGAATATTTTAACTTTAATATAGTGAAATAAAATTGTCAGAATCTCAGAAATTACTATTCTCAGGAATACCTATTAAATGCACCCATATTTTCTTCTAATTTTCAAGGCCTTCTCTCTTCCCAAACTTTACTCCCCTTTACAGGATGTATCAGTGGTAACTAAGAATGGACTTGTAAAATCTGGATATTGTAGTAAAGGTTCTTAACATATTTTCTCTCGCAAAATTTCAAAAGATGTTTGCTAAAATTTGGTCCAAAGAAATGAAATATTTTTCTTTAAAGGAGAGGTCAGTGGCTTTGATAATTTGGCAAAATATGGTATAAATCGCCTATAATACCCAATAAATCTCAAGAACTGTTTTATATTTTTTCTTGTTTTTGGAATAGGGAAATTTTTGACTGCTTCAATTTTTCTCGAATCAGGCTTTACACCATCTCGAGTAATTACGTGTCATAAGTACGCAATTTCTTTCCTTAAAAATTGACATTTTTCTGGTTGTAAGGTTAATCCTGCAGATTTCAATCTTCCTAAAAGAGTTCTGAGTTTCCTTGAATGATCTTGCAATGAATTTCCGTGAAGTACTATATCATCCATATACACAAAAAGTTCAGTTCCTTGAATCCCGCTTAATAAACAATCCATTAATCTTTGGAAACAGGCTGGAGAATTTTTTAGTCCAAAACTCATCCTTGTAAACTGCAAGTGAGCATTAGATGAATTAAACGCGGTCTTCTCTTTCATCTCCGGGTCCATAGGTATTTGATGGAACCCAGAAGCGAGATCCAAAACTGAAAAATACTTCGCTCCACCAAGCAAATCGAGAATTTCGCAAATATTTGGCATTGGGTATGTATCAGGCACCGTCTTTTCATTTAATTTTCTATAATCAACAATCATCCTCCATTTTTTAGGTTTCCCAGAATCGGTTTTCTTAGGTACAATCCAAATCGGCGAGTTGTACGGAGAAGTTTAGGGCTCGACGATCTCATCTTCAAGTACTTTATCTATTTGTCACTGCGCTTCAAGCAGTGATGAAAATGACGACAAAAACTGAGGGCGGGGATTCGTTCGTATGTGTCCACGCTTTCAAAATCCGCTTGAATCAAAATTCTAGCTGCTCATTTTTTCAGATATTGCAAAATCAATTTTTTTGTTATTTTATCAAATATACGCGTATTTCACGTGCATGACCCTACATTATTCCATGTGAAAATATGTATTTATGTCTTTATATATGTACACACATATACACAGTGTATGCGTGTGTGTTTATGTGCCTGTATGTGTGTATAAGTGTACTTGTGCACTCTCAGCTTTCCCCAGAACCAACGGCGTGGACGTGGTGGTATGCTGGTCCCATTTTTTTTCATTTTCTTTTTTTGTATTTTTTAATTTTTTTATTGTTTATCTTTTTGAAATTTCCTCTAAAGTGCTCATTTAGTAGATTAATATATTTTGACATATAAATAAATAAAATAAGTAAAGAGAAATCAATTAAATCTTATCTGATTCTCCGACCTAAATGTGTCATGAAGAGAATTCAACCAACGCTTTTTTTAATCTGCTCGAATACGAGGAATCTTGAATCAAATTTATGCTGTAGCGTGCTCAGAATTTCAAAAATTCTTTATGAATTGACTCGCTCCACAGTGGGGTCAAATCCCGAAAAGCTGGTCAAAACCTGAAGACTCAATTTTCTGCCGATGAAATTTCCCACTTACGGGTTGTTGCGGTCGCTGATTTCAAATTTGAAGTCAGATTTTCCAAAAACAAAATGGCGGACACTTTCGAAATTGTTATCAGATTTGCGTGAAACTTGGTGTATGTAGGATTTTAGGGTCGCTGATTCCAAATTTGGAGTAAGATTTTACAAAAACAAAATGGCGGACACTTTTTAAAAATTGTGATCAGATTCGCATGAAACTTAGTATACATACGTTTTTGGGGTCAATGATTTCAAATTTGAAGTCAGCTTTTTCAAAAAAAAAAAAAAATGGGGACCACAAAATGGCGGATACTTTTCAAAAATTTTAATCAGATTTGCATGAAACTTGGTATAAGTGGGTTTTCGGGATCTCTGATTTCAAATTTGGAGTCAGATTTTCAAAATAAAATTGTGTCTACAAAACCGTGTTGTAGCCTTTTGTTGTTTCTCATTGTAGTTTACAATAAACGTATAACAATAATAATAATAACA
>JBAGKK010034965.1:0-10798 GCA_037177015.1 Euceroptres primus
GCGCAGAGAGTCGTGATGTAAACAACGTCTGGCGGCCCTGACTGTCCGAGCGATGTTGGCCGGTCAAGGGACGCTCGAGGGGGGGGGGAAGACAGAATCAGTGAAGCGTGAACGGTGCGTTCGAGCTGCGTGCACTCAATCCGTTAATCAGTGTACATAATGCATAACCAAAACTCTGAAAAGGAACTGATACGAACCGACGAAATTCTACTGCGTCACTACTACGCACTTTGTTGCTACGCTACTTGCGCGACTCCGCTGAGCTCTGAGCTCAGCTTTCCTCGTCCACTTGGACCCCTCACCCAAAAACAAATTCCTGGAACCCCTCTATCGGTCCTAACTAAATCGGATCTCGAGTGTATAAGGAATAATAAGAAAATAGTAAAGGAAAATATAAGAAAAATAGAACTATTGTTAATTGTAATGAATTTTGGAACAGAATTTTTAACAAGTTTTAAAAAACAAACTATTTAAGGCCATGTACCAAGGTGGCCACGTGACCATTTAAATTCTGCCCTTTTATTCGTAAACTGATTAAATATTAAAATGAGTTTTCAAGAGAAGACAGACGTATAACTTTTAAAAAATTATTTGAAATACCTATTAGTTTTCGAATAAAATAGTATAATACAAATAGTCATGTGGTCCCCTTGGTACAGGTTCCTAAGCTGTTTTTTTTTAATTTAAAATTTTTAATTTTGGCCTAATTCTTATAAGCAAAGGATATGCTTGAAGATCTAAACTTTCTCAAGGAATATTGATGTCTAAAGAATTTAAAATTTAAATATATCATTATGGTTCTGAAAGTTAGAAAAACTTTGAGCTAGAAAAAACGTCTCATAAAAAAGAAATGAATGTACCTATGTCAATGGTTAGTTAAACATTCTTTATATGGAACTATAGCCATTATATTATAGACAAAATTTCATACATATATGGTATATCTTACTCACAACAAAACTTGTTCATTGAACAAAATGCATTTCAATCGCAGTAAATATATTTATTTATTTTCTCAGTTAAATTGTTAAATATCAATTAAATATTGAAAATTTTTTTTTAAATGTTAAAATGTTAATTTTCACGAATAGAAAAATTTAATAAGAAAAAAATTTTAATAAACATTGTTTATTAATCTTTAATGCAAAAATATTTACGCTAGCACCGTTAACATGTATTTCCCGTTTAAAATTTCAGTCGCCTAGAGGCACGTGTTAATATTGTTTGATTTCCTTCAAATTTTGAGGAAAGTTTTTTTTATACCTTGATCAATTTTCCGGATGCTCATCGAAAATTTGAGGACATATCGCCCAAATAAGAACTACTCTAGTGAAGGTAAAACGAACGTCATTCGTCCTTTCTTGAATCAATTTTGTTCCTTCAAAAATTAATTTTCAACAGAAATTCAAAATCTCAACAACATGATTTAAAAAAACGTCTTCAAGGAAAATATATAAGCTTCCCCAGAATTCGAGAAGTATAAAGTATGTGGGTCGATGCAATAAGAACGTTACGAAACGATCACTGTTATTTTTTAGAAATCAAGCTTTGACGCTCTCGCGTGCGTCCAGATAAAACCCCGCCGATTTCCTTCGACATCGATGAAGTCCCGACAAGAGAAGTAATCAATTTCATAGCGGTTTGACCATTGGAATGCGGCTAACCTCCTCTGCGTATATTACGCCCCTCTAAAAATAATTTATTAAACCCGATTAACCTGATTCAAAAATATCCTTTGAAACCAATTCACCAACTGGGTTCAATCGGTTTAAGACTATAGAATCCTATTCGATGAAATGGTTTCAAAGATGAAGGGTGGCAGTACAGAACTAGAATCGAAATCATTATTTAAAGATAAAACAAAAGTCAACTCCCGAGCTGAAGTGTTGCTGAATTGAGGCCAAAAAAGTATATTAAAAGAAGTTATCCAGTTTCGAGGAAATAGATGTGGAAGTTGACAATATCATTAGCTCAAAATTCGAGCAGACTCGGCTGCGATTTCAATAAAAACTGCAAATTTAACTTTAAAAAAAATAAAAAATCGCTCCTGAGATATTGAGTTGCTGAATACGGGTAAACAAAGTTTGATGTAAAAAATTTATCCAATTGCGAGTAAATCGACCGAGAATTTTGAGGTTACAATTTCTTATAGATTTTCAGAATCTGGTTTGGATAGCGATTAAAAATTGAGTCTTCAATTTTTTACAAAAATAAAAACTTGCTCCTGAGATATGGGGATGCTGAATGAGAATAAAAAAGATTCAATTAAAAAAAATGATACTGTTCCGAGAAAATGAAGATTTAGTGTGACGGTATCGCACTGTGTCTGATTTTCTCAGAATTTTTAAATTGAAATTGTAGAAGTTATTTTTCAGAAATAGTTGGTAATCTTATGGACCATATTTGGTGCAGTGGATATTAAAAAGGTTAAAAATGAGATTTCGAAGAAATCCTTTTAGCACAACAAGTTTTTGATTTGTTAAGATTTTTTTATATAAAAAACCCACTTTTGACAAAAATGTTGGTAATCTAGTTCTGTACAGTCACCCTTAAGATGTTGAATTAGGACAATTAGGTTAATCGGAAACTGGCTTTGACAAAAATAATTTCCCTTGCTATTTTGGAAAACAACTTTATTAGAAAACGAGTTTAGTTGCACCAGCGTTTTCCACTGCCTGACTAAAAAAAGTCTTCGATTTTCTAATAAATTCGAACTTTTAAAAGTTATTTTGTAGCCTCCATTCTAGCACAAATCGAATATGAGATATGAGAAAGAGAAAGCGAGAATGAAAACAAATTAAGGAATCAAACAAATGTTTTTTTGATCCCATAGCAATGCAATTATATTTTTTATTTAAAAAAGGCAGTGTCTAGTATTACGGAAATTTTTGTACAACTAAGTATGGGCCGAGGCTATTGTTACGGAATGTGTTGTCTGCTAGTTGTACGGGAAAATTCCGTAACAATATTCTCGGCTTTAACAAAATTTTGTGTGAATTGAAGAAACTTTTTTCTGAGTGTACATTAGAATTCAAGAAATTAAAAGAATTCAAACGAATTCATAAAATTTAAACGAATTCAAAGAATCCAAACGAATTCAAATACATAATTCAAACGAATTCAAAAAATTTCAAGGTTAATCCAAAAGAAAAATTCAATTCAAAGAAAATTCAAAGAATTCGAAAGAATTCAAGGTGAATTCAAAGAATACAAGGTGAATTTATAAGAATTCAAAGAATTGAACGAATACAAAAGAATTCAAAAGAATTTAGGAAGAATTCAGTAGTGATTAACCCCTCAGAAAAAACATACTTTATTTGACATTTCCTTCTACGCCTAAGGGGTCCACCGATCTCAAAACACGATTTGTTTGTTGACCAAATTTTACGAACTATAAGATTCAAAACACCTTTTCGAAAAACTCTACAAAAATATGATCAGCACGAATCGTGAGACAACTCGAAAAGAAAAAGAAAAGGTGGAAATAAATAAAAAATGACAGCGGGATTTATTCAACATTTTTCTTCATCTACGGGGTCTACCGATCTCAAAACACGATTTGTCAGTTGACAAAATCTTACGAACCATGAGATTCAAAACACCTTTTGAGAAAACACAACAAAAATAATTCTAGTCTCCTTCAGCACAAATCGAAGAAAAAGAAAAGTGAACGAGCGACGAATAAAAAATAATTTGACCACAGAAGACAAAATAGCGTTTATAAGAAAAACAAAAAACGCGGGACTCGGAATTCATCTGACATTTCTTTGACCTACGCACCTACGGGGTCTACCGATCTCAAAACACGATTTGTCTATTTACTGGCAAAGTTTAACGAACTTTGGGATTGAAAAACGTTTTTTTCCTTTTTCTCACTCTCTGGAGTCTGCAGAATGAGACGATTGAAATATACATATAGGTAATAAATTAATGATCCTTACCTGCAGATCCTGGCAGAGGTTATCCCTGTGACTGGCAGCACGAATCACCCCCGCACGCCAACCCCACTCACTGATTTTATTCACCTTAAGCTTGGCGAAACCACTCACTGAGAGAAACCTCTTTCCCACGATATCCTCTCGAAACTTGTACGCCATAATATTATTACGGCAACAAAGATGCACTCGTGGAGGTCACGCTGCTTCTTCCCTCGGCTTCCCGCGCCGATAACAACAACAGACAAGCACCTCGATAACACGAGTCGTCGTCACTAATCGAAGAACCAAAACAATTACCACTTTTTTGCCTCACCGGGTCACGGTGTTCCGAGACATGAGTTTGGCACGTTCCTCGCTCGGACACTGAAAAATCACTTTTAACAGGAGACCAAAACACTACTTCACACTTGCCCGTCCCGCGATATCCTCGGTTGTTTTTTCCCTCGCACCGCCCGACTTTTCTGCCCCTTTGGCGAACGTCAACACTGATTTTCGGCGGTTGTCACCTGTCACTAGGGGTTCCGGTGACATTAACGGTAGCCCGACAAAATATTTCGAATGGTACCAAGTTGTAAGCGCGAGAGTAACACACACATGACCGATCAGTGATATCGCGTAGCGCGCACTGCAGGCGGTTGGCAGGGAGGCCCGTGGCTTTGCCTCCCGCCGCCCCCCACTTTTAGGCCGAACGTGTGGAACGGTGTTGGGGGGTTAGCGAGACGAGGGTCGAAGCCGCCTCGGCGTGGCCTGCCTGTGGTTTTTCGTGGGGGTTTTGACAGGGTGGGGGTTACGGGAAGAGCTAGGCTTTGGTGATGGCGGCAAGAGCGGGGTGGAAGTTCTCCTCATCCCGACACGCGCGATCCACACGCTCTTTAAATAATATCTTTTCGTGATGATGATAATTATTAAAATTAACATAATAAATATTGTACTAAGAAATAAATAAGAAAGATAAAATCGTTAGAGTTTTTAGTAAGATTACAAATACATCTTTGATTATTAAGAAACATCACGATCGAAGAACAAATTAAAGATATCTTGATACTGAATTTTGGACGTAAAGTTGGTCTTTTGATTTATGGATTGGCTAATCACGAAGGGTTAATCACTACTGGATTCAGGTGTACTCTTGTATTTGAATTCTTTTGAATTCCCCTTGAATTCTTTTGAATTCTTGGAATTCTGTGGAAATCTTTTAAATTCTTTAAATTCACCTTGCGTTTTTTTATTCCACATTGAATTTTTGGAATTCTGTAGAATTCTTTCGCATTCCTAGAATTCTTTTGAATTCTTTTGCATTATTAGAATTCTGGTCAAACTCTTTTGAATTCTTTAAATTCACCTTGTACATATTCTTTTGATTTCACCTTGAATTCGTTTGAATTCTGCGGAATTCTTTTGAATTCACCTTAAATTAGTTGAAATTATTTTAAATCCAACGCATTCTGTTGAAGTCGTCTTGTATTCCTTTGAATTCTGTGAAATTCTTTTGAATTTTTCTGACTTCTTAGAACTCTGTGAAACTCTTCTGAATTTTTTTAATTTAACATGTATTCTTTTTATTTCACCTTGAATTCGTTTGAATTCTGTGGCATTCGTTTGGATTCTTAGAATTCTATGAAACTCTTTTGAGTCCTTAAAATTCACCTTGAATTCGTTTGAATTCTGTGGAATTCGTTTTAATTATTTTGAATTCACCTTGAATTCGTTGGAATTGATTTAAATCCTTGAATTCTTTTGAATTCACCTTGAGTTCATTTGAGTTATTTTAAATTATTGGAATTCTGTGGAATTCTTTTTTGAATTTTTAGAATTCTGCGGAATTCTTTTATTAATTCTTGGAATTCTCTGGATTTCTTTTGAATTATTTGAATTCACCTTGTATTCTTTTGGTTTCACCTAGAATTCGTTTGAATTCTTTTTTATAAACGTTGAATCCTTTGCATTTTTCTTAATTCCCCTTGAAATCTTTTGAATTCTTTTAATTTTTTTTATTATTTTTTGAATTCACCTTGTATTCTTTAAAAGTCACCTGGTATTCTTTGAATTCTTTTGAATTCTTCGAATTCTTTTAAATTCACCTTGTATTCTTTGAATTCTTTTGAATTCATCTTTTATTCTTTAAATTCTTTTGAATTTTTTGAATTATTGAATTCAAGTGTACATCAAAATTGCTAGTGGTTAACCCCTCGCTTTGAATTCACCTTGAATTCACCTTTTATTCTTTGCATTCCTTTGAATTTTTTGAATTCTTTTGTTTTTGTGAATTCTTTTGAATTTTTTGAATTCTTTTGAATTCATTTTGTATTTTTTGAATTATTTTATTGAATTAACATTCTATTCTTATTTGAAAACTCTTTGAATTCTTTTGAATTGACCTTGTATTCTTTGAATTCTTTTAAATTCACCTTGTATTCTTTGAATTATTTTGAATTCTTCTTGTATTCTTTGAATTCTTGAACTCAGGCGTACGTCAAAATGTTATTCAAAATAAAATTTATAAATTGTTTATATATTAAGAAACTTTTTGTTCATTTTAGATAAAAAATGCTAACGTTAAAATTATTCCACAAAACCACAACGTTACACAATATAATTTAAAAAAATATAATTTATATACAGAAAAGTTGTTTTATGTAAAAGACACATTCATTATGAGTTTTTATCTTTTACAACATTGTATAGCATTCAACATTTTACTAATTTGAAATAAGTTACGTTGCACACTAAGAAAATTTATTTACTTAAATTTAAAATGAAGATAAAATTCAAATTTAAATTATATAATTGTAATTTTCCTTGCATTTTTTATAAACATAAACTAACTTCTAGTTGAGTATTTCTAAAACAAAATTATGAATCAATTTTTAAAAAACACGAACAATGTAAAAACGATTACTTTAATTCTTTTAACAAGACTTTTTTGCAAGTTATTTATTTCACTGAAACAAATGTTTTGTTTGAAACAAATAAAATTGGTTTTAATCGGACAAATCTTTTTCCAAACAATTTTTACCTTACTTAAAAAAATATTTATTTCTTTTAAGTAAATTTAGGTTGTTTTAATAAAAAATTTAACTTAATTTAAGCAAAATGCATTTAAAAAATCCTTGTTGAAGTGAAACAAAATCGTTTTATTATTCATTTACAATTCAATGACAGCCTTTTAAAAATTAATACCTTTGGTAGGCAATGAGAATATTAAGAAGAGAAAAACAAGAACAAATTTAAACACATTTTTTAAAGCCACTTTATTATATTTTTTATTATTTTATATCTATTACATTCAACGGTAAACAATTTCTTCCGTTTTTAAACGTTTCTTGTTTTTTCTAATCTTGTATAATATTTTTTTATAATTAAATTTTATTTTTAAGATTATTAATTCTATATTCTAATAATAAGTTCTTTTCTAATAATTATATTATAATAAAGATCGTATTATATTAATTCAAAAGAATCTTCTATAATTCTATACACTCGAATCCCGGTTTAAGATGGGTTTTGGGCATTGCCTATCTTAAACCGGTATGTCCTTGAGCGTCTCTGAACACAAACAGTCAGGGTCGTATGAACCACTTTCACTCGGAATAATATGAATTATGTAGGAATAATATGAATTATGTAACTGAATTATGTAGGCGTGTAAATTTTTTACCATAAGGAATGAAAATTCTTAAATGACGATGAAAAATTAATGAAAAATCAATTTTCAACGTGTTTTTAAAAATAAATGCAAAAGGCGAATTGATGCTGCTCGCTCTGTTACTGCGGTACTGCTTGCCTACTATTTGACCATATTTGACGACCGTGCTTCCCTCCTTACCCTCGGACCTGTGCAACAACTGAATGTCACCGAACGAAATTCTAGGAATATCTTAATCCAGGATATCTTAAACCGGGATTCAAGTGTATTATATTTATTGCTTACTATTGCTTTTTTATTATTTATTGCAAAAAAATTTAACCTCTTAATTTCATTCGTAAATTTGACAATGAATAAAGTTTTTATTTAAATATATCTATAAATCAATAAATAAGTTTACTTATTATCGTCCTTTTAATTTTAATACACTTCTACGAAATACGTTTTCGAGGAAACGAAGGATTCTCAATTTTTATTGTTATTATTATTCTGTAAATTATTATCCATAGCAAAAGTTAATATTTCAAATAAAAGATTTTTAACATTTTATTACAAACTTATTAACATTTTAATATTTTAATAGATAGTATTTAATATTTAATACTTAATAATAATTTAAATCAATAGATTCCAATGTTATAGTTTTATAAGAAAAAGAATATTGTTAGCTGTAATAACTTCAATATTTAATTATCGTTTGCTCCAATTTTCAATAAGTATTAAAAATATTTTATAACCATGAATTATTATTTTTTAAAATATTTCTGATGATAGACATGTGATTTCGAATTAATGACATATTTTCTTACAAGTATGTTCAAATATTTAAACTTTGTGATAGTTTATTTAGAATATTATCAAGTCTTTTTTATTATCAGAAATGTTAATTAAGTCTTCATTCGTAAAAAAAATTATTTTAAGTTTAACTAAATTTAAATTACAGTTTAGTTACAAAATTAAACTTTTTGTTTCTTTTCGGTGATATCAAGTGATGTTAAGTAACTTCAATATTTTCGCTTTTTTATTACAAAATTAAAGACAAACGCGATGCTAAAGTTGCAATAGAGAATATATATCGTTAAAATTTTACTTTTTACTAAACTAATAATGAATTTGACTATTAATTAAGAAGTAACCAATAAATTCTACAAAAAATTTTATTTATAGGTAAATAAACGTAATTATATAATAAATAAATAAATATGCTACGAAATATTAAATATGTATTTAAATGGCTTTAACTTTTTAAATACCGGCGCCCCTAGTTGATACTGGGGTGAGATCACGTGACGAAAACATCACGTGACGTCACCAGCGCAGAAGCAAGTCCGTAGCTGCCAGTCCAAAATGGCTGACCTGTGAGTAGCGGTACCACGTTCAAACTCCGCTTCAAACGTTCATTTTTATATTTCGTGAGTGTCTAGTTTTGTGTTTCAACCCGCTAATATGATATCTTCGATCGTCTCGCGGCTAGTCATGTGAGTATCCCATGAATTCTTTGTCAGGAAACTGCGAAAAATGACCAAGATCGCGTCATCTGTGCGTCGTTCTCAGGCCATCGCAATGAAATTGCGAAAATCTATTTACCAATTTTATTCGCCTTTCACTTCTAACTCCAAACACCTGCGAGAGTCTTGCTCGTTAGATGCGATTTTTGTCGTCATTAGCTGCATCGTTTCTGCTCGACATTTCAAAATAAACAACGGTCGACCGAGTGAACTGCGTTGCGCAAATGGAGTTCAAACAGAGCCAAATGAAAATACGAAGCAACCCTCCGTACTCCCAAGTCGACAATTTAAAAGCTCTTTTAAAGTTTTTCATTTTAACGCCGTTCTTTAAAAATATTTGTGGTTTTAATACGTCAAAAAGAGATAAAAAGTCTAAAGCTATTAAAATCTAATCAAGATATTCCTTTGTCCTTTGTCTTCGTAACCTCAAATTTAAATCTGACATCCCAAGGACAAAAATCGTGTAATGTGAAAGATTCAAGTGGGAGGTAAGCAGTAATGGTGCAATGATCATTTTTAAATCTCCCGATCACTGGTGTCAAGGTAAAGTTGCTAGCTTGTCAAGTGCGGCACGAAAGATACAATTGCGGGAATCGTGTTGAAATGGGAAAAAATATTTTCCTTCTGTGCGGTTTCGCGCTCGAAGAAACAAAGGTATCATTAATGAGCACTTAATTACGTGCTAGTGAAAGTGCATCTGCTCACGATAGATGCAAGTTGTAACCTCGTCTATTGTGGAAGTCGACGGCCAGGCAGGTTTCTGTTCTAAAGGTAGACTCGACCTAACCTAACTCTCACTTAAAGACGTTTGCCAACACAAATTTACTTATTACATTACAGAGTTATCCGTGTTACGAAAGTTCTTGTTGGTGCTTGCGCATGTCACGCGAACAAAAGTAATAAAAACTGTCTGCGGAAAGGTCAGGATTTGAACCCGTCGCCTCTTGTTTACGAAAGCTTATACCACTCCGATTTCATTTACAAGGTTTTAATTCTTTTCCAATTCTATGTTTACTAAACCTTTTAATTTCACATTTTTAATAATTTCATTTCAATATTTTTAATTAGACAATGACAATTTTTTATTATAAATTATAATGATTGAAGAGGAAAATTTAACATATGCAGGGATCACAGTCAGTTCCCTATTCCCCTTTTTTCACCCTAATCCCCCTTTCTCCCCTCCCGCCCATTTTTCTCAAAATCCCCTAAAATCCCTTAAAAGAAGGTTTTTACCCCCTTTTTTTCGAAGTTTTTTCAAGAATTATAAATAGAAATTTATTACATTCAAACTGACTTTTGCTGTCATCTATCTTTACATATTTTATTTTTTTATCATTTAAAAATAAAGCTTTGAATATGGTTTAAAAATTTTTTTATTGCTACTTAAAAAAATTTTAATTTACTTTATTTGCTTTTTAAAGTTAAACAATTAATTCGTTTTTGTGCTGTAACCGTGAAATTATCAAATCTATTATTAAAAAATTACAGTTAATTCTTTTTCCAGTTAAGAAAAAAAATCTCATAGTTAAGGATGCTCGACCCCTTGACATAACCCTCAATCTAAAGAACGGTTTATAGCAGCGTTTCTTAACCATTTTTCGCACTTTTCAGGGAGGGGCAGGGCCACCACCCTACAATTTTTTCACAATACCCGAACCCTTGAGGGGACAATTAACCGCTCCTTGCGGGCGGTCTCTCGCTTC